>CM018043.1:13032039-13131799 GCA_008638375.1 Nyssa sinensis | reverse complement strand
ACTGTTCAATTTTTTTGTTCTTTTTTTTTTTTTTCCAGATATAATTGATCAGATTTTAATTTTTTTTTTTATATTAAACTTAGATATTTATGAAGTTTTCTATTTGAAACTTTAATGAGCTTTAGACTCCTAATTGAATTATATTATAAAGTGATACAAAATTTGGGGTCTTCTTTACGATTAGGACTAAAGTGATTATTTTTCTCTCTTAATGTTAGAGTCGGTTCTGCTGCTGATCTCCACTCATTAATCTTAGTTTTGTAAAAATCATATGAGAGGTTGACATCCTCCCCAATAGCATTTTTACAATATGCTTCAAATTATTATATTTTGTAAAAATTAATTTTTATTTTTTGTTTTGAAAAGACTTCTAAATCTTTTTTTTTGTACAATACAATACTCTTTAGAGATAATAAAAAAATGTAAGAAAATTATTGTAAAAGATATGAGTTGCATCACAAGCACAACTCCTAGCATACAAGGGCTTTACAATGAGAGAATATGGGACAAAACTATTGGTACTATCACTATAGTATATAATATACATAATATGAAGTGTAAGCACCTTGATCTTAGCCGAGAAGGAGAAATTAAATTATGATATGAACTCTGAAGTGGTAGTAGCATTATCAACAATAATTTGGTAAGGATTGCGACGGAATTAGTAAAGTGGAGAGGACAATTATAATAAAAATCAATGAATTCACAAGACAGGTAAAAGTGGGTGCTTCATGCTGATACTTAATTCAAAAAGGGTGGGTGACAAATGATAACTATGTATTGTTCTTTTACTTTTAAGCCTTCTACTGTGTGAGGGTATAGATGAGTAATTAATACACTAGACAGATGGCATTCATCAAAAAGTGAACTATAATCAGCACTTTCTACAATAATTGACACATTTTTCTCCAGTTGATACCCGCCTCATGTATCGCAATATGTGGTAGACCCAACAAAAAAAACAAAATAAGGTATAAAAATTTAGGAGTTTATATAAATATATAAAAAATAAAAAATAAAAAATTAAATCTAATTGAGGAGTCAAGTCCTATTTTGTCAAAAAAAAAAATTTAACAAGATTAATAATAAAAAATACAATATCTAAATTTTTGAAATAATCAAATACCAAGTATTAAAATTTAGGAAGATTCATACAAATATTAAAAAAATGTAAGGCCAACTCCTATCTTGATAAAAAAAAAATCCTAATAAAATTATGAATAAAAAATATAATTATTTTGGGGGGTATGGCCCGCCTCTACCCCCTCCCCGCGCCCGAATCTAAATTTCATTGATCATAATTTATAATAACACTAACATTTTTAAGGTATTTGACAATTACACTAATTTCTCATTAAATTTTTAAAATTATACCGATCTCTCTTATTTTACGTGATAATATACAGATATTTCTTTCTAGTTAATTTTTTTTTTAACATGACAAAACTATCCATTTTATGTTTTTTTTTTCAAATTTTGACCAATTCTTTTATTTTCTAAATAAATATTGACAAAAACCATAAATCTATTTTTATATAAAATAAAAATAAGTTATTTATCTCAAATTTATTTTTAAATAAAATAATAAACAAATTTTTTAAAAAAGTTAGAAAACATTGGTCAAAATTGAAAAATTGAAAAATAAATAAATAAAATGACAGTTTTGTCATTTTAAATGAAAAAAATTTAACTGAAAAAAAGTATTTGTATATTGTCAAGTAAAATATAAAAAATTATTATAATTTTAAAAAATTTTTAAAAATTCAGTATTATTTACATTTAATATTAAATTACTGTCGAAATGGTTACGCTTTCATACAAAAAAAAAATTTATAATAATCACCGCAAGCCCCCCCCCCTCTCCCTCTCTAGCCTTAAATTTTTTTATATTTCGATAAAAGATCTTATTAGATTTTAATTTTACCCTCTGAAACACATGGTCTAAGTTCACCGCTACCAATACACGTCCAATAAAGCTGTTTGATCAGGAATAAGAAACTATAAATAATCTCAGAAATCTAGTGCATGATCTGAAGTTATAAACTACTGATATAGTACAACGATCCATTGGTTCAATTTCAATTATTGGCTCAAATGACTTCGGCTTTTATGCTTTCTAGTCTTTAAATTAGAGGCTCATGTCTCCATCGTATCAGAGATCTTAAGATTAAATCCCACTTCCATTAGATTAAAAACTAAAATCCCCAACTTGCTCACTAACTAGTCATAAACAAGAGTCGGGAAAACAGATGGGTCTGAGTCTAACGTTTGGATGTGTCATTTCTCTAGCTAGTTAATGCTCGACATAACATAATTGGACATCTCTAGAACTTGAGGAACCAATGCCCTTTAACGTAAGTGCTATTGTAACGCAGCGCGAAAATGAGAATAGGAATTGAGTATATTGATATTTTAGAAATCAAAGTAATATAGGGATTACATATCTAATAAGAGAAGAATTCATCAATTTTGAAATTGAAATATTATTGATAAAAGTATAATAATGACTAAATACATCATACTTCTAAGATTAAGAGACTATCAAACTGAATATGAATATGTTAATTTCTATGGTAGACTTATTAGAATTAGGAAACTTAGACATTCACAAGATAGGAAAATTCAAAATAAATAAAAATTTGGAATTTTTTTGAAAAATTAGAAACTAGGTAGAAAAAAGAAAAGATGACCGCAAACAAAATCCCATTCCAAATTTCTTAAACAAAGTAATTGTAAATCTAAAACTTACAATAAATAGTAAAAAATGTCTAATTACGTTTAATTAAAGACTTAAACGAAGGGATTTGGATGAAATACGACTTCGATCATGGCATAGTGAAGAGGTTTGTCTGTCTCATCGTTGCGGATCAGGACAAGGTCTCAAATCCCAAAAACATGACCGACCAATTCTACGCGTACTAGTACTTTTACTTAGAGTAAGACTTGGAACGTTCACATTGCTCTAAGAAGTCATCGAGAACTTGTTTTGTATCAATCCCCTCCACTTGAAGAGAACTTGACATCGAGTAATAATCTGAATAGAGAAGCACTTTTGCATGCTACTTATAAACATTAACAGTACTAAAAGTCTTTGAAATACTTATGTTTTCTAGCAGATCAACAACATAGGTATTGCCATTGATTTTGTGCATAATCTTGAATGGTGCATGTTTCTTTGGCTTTAGCTTGTTGAAGTCCTCTTCATTAGAATTTGAATCATCTCCATAAGCAGATGCCTTTAGAGACGTCGATCTGGAGTGAATCTGTCAACACATGCTAGCCTTGAGTAACTCCTTTGGCGTGATTCCTGTCGACTTGGTGGTCTCTATAGGCGTTGAGATTAAGCCCTATAGGCATCTCGTGAGTTTGGCCAAACTGATCGTTGACTTGCTACTTATGTGTTTCCATCGTCGCCCATAAAGCCTCCACCCCACGACTAATGTCAATGAAATTTGTGTTCTCGACTCCATCATTTGCCATTGAGCTAGGCAAATCCTTGTTGTCATACTAACTAACGTAACATGAAAATGTGAATACGAATTGAACACGTTGAATTCTTTGAAAATCATAAAACACAGGGATTGCTCACCCAACAAGAGAAGATCCTTCCCATTTTGAAATTAAAATATTATTGATAAACTATGTAATAATGACTAAATACATCATATTTATTAGACTAAGAAACTTCCAGTCTGAATACGAATCTACTAATTCCTATGCTAGACATGTTACAATTAGAAAACTAAAAAATCCAAAACAATAGGAAATTTTGGAATAAATAAAAATTAGAGCTTTTTTGAAAAATTAGAAACAAGGAAGAATGAGGAAAATATGACCACAAACAGAACCCCATTCCGAATTTCCTAGATAAAGTAATAGTAAATCTAAAACTTATTATTAATGGTAAAAAAAATGTCTAATTACGTCTAATTGAAGGCTTAAACATAGGAATTTAGCCAAAATTCAGCTTTGGTCATGGCATAGCGATGAGTTTTGTTTGTTTTGTCATTTCGGGTCATGATAGGGTCTTGGTTCGTAAAAACATGTCCGACCAATTCTGCGTCTACTAGTACTTTTACTTGGAATGTTTCCACTGCTCCAAGAAGTCATCGATAGCTTGTTCTATATTAGTCTCCTTCACTTGAAGAGAACTTGACCTCGAAATGTAATCTAAATAAAAAGGCACTTTTTTATGGTACTCATAAAGATCAGCAACATTGAAAGTCCTTGAAATACCCATGTCTTCTAGTAGATCAACAACATACACATTGTCATTGATTTTGTGCACAATCTTGTATGGCCCCTTTTTTTGCTTCGGCTTGTTGTAATTCCCAACTAGAAACATCTATTTTCATAAAAAGACCATAACAACATCTCTTTTCTTGAACACATTGGCTCTTTTATGCTTATCTGTAGCCTTCTTATTATTGGCATTGGTTTTCTCCAATTTTAGCCTCACCTCAACATACATTGCTTGGACTTGTTCTGTTATATTTGTTACTCCAATACTCACTCCAAGCCCTTTAGGAACTCGAAATATGCCATAAAAATGACCAAAATATCCTTGGAATACCGTGAAATTAAGGTTTTAACCCTATTCGATCAAGGGTCACAAAATGAAGTGTTTACATGTACTGAAAGTGAACTCTCAGCCCTTCTTTCTCTCTCCAACAATTCTTCTTTTAACGCCATATTATAAGCCTCATCATTAGTTTACACAACCAGTGAGCCAATTTTACCACAAAACTAAAGGTTTGAATTCATTCAGATATTGCGTCATCCTTTATCCTAATGTTTCAGTTAAATTATTACAAATATATAATCTGTTAAATTCTATCGTATAATAAAAAAAGGAAAAATTACCTTGGGTGTAAATCTACTATACCTGAGACAAGTATTTCCTATAATCTAAAGAGAGAAATCTATCCATCATGTACTAATTTATCTTTTTATACGTTCAATTCTATTATTTTCATCGGCATGTTAGTTTTGCTACAATTAATCCCATCAAACTACAACTCTACCATCTAACTTAAAAGCGACAAGCTTAACTATCTAATCCTTTGGAACCTCTATCATGTTCAAGAATCGGTTAGCCTTAAAAGGTTAGTAAAGGAATTCCTCGATGTTAAGATTTTCATTTAAGGCAGTGATGTCAACCTTCATTTGATAATCCTCAAACTCTCAGTTCTGCCTCGTAGGCTTACGGATCTCGTACTCCTCTTTATCGAAATTTGAATCGTCTTCATAAGGAGCTACCTTTCGGGATGTCGATTTGGAACGAATCTACTAGCAAGATAGCCTTGGGAAACTCGTCGGGCACGATTCTTATCAACTTGGGGGTTTTTATTGACATTAAGATTACGCCCCATAAGTATCTCATGAATCTAGACAAATTGATTGTTGACTTTCTACTTATGTTCTTCCATCATTGCCTGTAAAGCCTCCACCCCACAACCAACATCAATGGGATTTGTGTTCTCGACTCTGTTATTTTTCATTGAGCTAGGCAAATTCTCACTCTTATACCAACTAACGCAACATGAAAATGTGAATGGGAATTGAACACATCGAATTCTTTAGAAATCATATAACATGGGGATTACTCACCCGACAAGAGAAGAACTCTAATTTTAAAATTGAAAGGTTATTAATAAACTGTGTAATATTGACTGAATACCTCATATTTATAAGTCTAAGAAACTACCAATCCGAATAAGAATCTGCTAATTCCTATGCTAGACTTGTTACAATTAGGAAACTAAGAAATCTAAAAAAAAAAAAAGGGAAAATAAAAAAATAAATAAAAATCGAGGCCTTTTTGAAAAATTAGAAACTAAGTAGAATAAAGAGATTTTGACCGTAAACAAAACCCCATTCCAAATTTCTTAGACAAAGTAATTGTAAATCTAAAACTTATTATAAATGATAAAAAAAAAGTCTAATTACGTCTAATTGAAGGCTTGAATGAAGGAATTTGGTTGAAATGTGGCTTCGGTCATGGCGTAGTAATGAGTTTTATCTACCTCGTTATTTCAGGTCAAGATAAGGTCTCGGTTCCAAAAAACATGACCGACTAATTCCGCGTTTAGTAATACTTTCACTTTGGCCATTGTTCCAAGAAGAACTCATCGGCAACTTGTTTTGTATCATATTGTGATGGGATTCATATCCTTACAATAGTTACCTTACACTTCTAGTATGCTTAAAAAGAATTTGTACAAAGAGATTGACGAGTATTTTATAGAGTAAATGACAATTATGTTCACAAGTATAATAATAACTACTTGTTGCCTAGATTTAAACCCAAGAGGGGGTGATTTATGTATTTAGCAAATATTAACTACTTTTATAAACTTTAAATATTAATGCAAATAAAGTACAAAGTAAGTAAAGCGTAGGGGAGAGAGAGTAAGAACAACGATTTTACAAGGTTCAAAAAAATCCCTACATCCTCGACTCAAGCTCACTGCTTGAGTTTCTCCATTAAATGAACTCCTTCACTAGTGGAGATCAAATCTTTAAAATGAAGAGCTCCCCACTCTTTTTCCAACAAAATCCCATTTTGCCTCACAATGAAAGCGTCTACCCACAAATATCACCTCAATGAGAACATACAAGTTGAAAGTAATGGATTCTCTTTTATAGAGCTGAGTGGTGCAATAAATTCTCACTCACTAATGATTTATCAAGATAAACTTTGAGTATTTAAGATGAAAAGAACTTTTAGATCAAAGTTTTCGTAATAAATGAGATCTAAAGTCAACTCAGAGACCAAACATTAAAGCATGTAAGTTGTTAGAAATAAATATTATAGATAACCTTTATTTATAAGCCTTTGAAGCATATAGTTGTTAAATTAAAAAACTAGTCGTTCTTCATTTTTGATCTGTCAAAAATTTGAATTTACGATTGCTAAATCGACAAAATCTCTCGACTAAATTCATCAGTCAGTGGTCTGGATCATAATTCAGTAGACTGATGAACTCAACTGATTTCTCCAATTACTTGAGGTTCATCTTGTCAAGAAAACCAGTCGACTGGTCTTGAAAGTTGATCGACTGATTTGTCCAATGTCAAAATGTTCATAAATTTGTATTGAAGAACCAGTTGATTAGGTTTAAGAAATGGTCAACTAGTTTTGATAGAGATTTAGTTTTGTGAATAAAAAGACAATTAGTCGATTGGATCAATGAAATGGTCAACTAGTTTTTCAGTAGTGAAAATTGACTTGAATCAGTCGTTTGGTTTTGGCAGTTTAAACAATTTATCTATTTTAACTAGTATTCTTTATTTCAAATGACTTGATTTTTTTAGCACTTAAGATATATCAATATAGTGTTTTGAAACATTATTTTATGTTCGGTTTTAGTTGATCGCTTAAATATTTAGAAATTATGTATATGATCAATTATAACCTAATTCACTCAAAACAATCTAAAATAATAAAAATTAAATCTTCACTTAATTTTTCCTAATTCTTTGAGCTTGGGTGTGTCCACCTATTTGAATTTAGCCTTGAAGCTTGCACTTAGAGTGGATGTCACCATTTGATGAACTTTGTCATTTTTTTGGTCAACCTTTCTCTTTGACTTATTTAACCTATTTACATTATCACTAGATAAAATATTAGTCCTCATAGTCAATGTCTTGTAATCATTAAAATTACTGAAATGATTTTAATTGAAAACATTTAAGAAAATAGGGTCAACACTAATGATAGAAAATTATTATAAAAAATATAAGAGTGATTTGGTCAAAGGTCCAAGAAAAGTAGTAAAATTATTCACAGGTCCAAGCTTAAACAAAATTAACCAGAGATCCTTCAATTTTTTTGAGACTAAAATACCCATCAATGTATAAAGTCTCCATATCCAGCGTGAAATTTGAGACTATTTTAAAGAAAGTTGTACACAACTTTAAAATTCAATAACTTGTAAATTACAAAAAAAAAAAATTAATAAGAATTATATATTTGGACTCTAAAAATCGAGATTTATCAAACAAAATTTATATTGAATATGAAATTTTGAAGAAAAAAAAAGTCAGGGATGTGAGACGAAGAACTGATTGTTCATTTGTGCAAGTATGCATCACCATAAGATAATCAATTCTTTAAGTCCAAATATATTATGATGGGTAGAATACATGCAATTGTAGAATAAGACAAAACTAGTAAACCAAGCTATTTTATTGAAATCAAAACTCAAGCAGTAAACAATCTCTCATGGACAAACTCACATTCTCTTAATACATGGCAGACTCTCTTGCATGACACTCTATATTCCTGTTACCTAACGGCCTATGATCTATATATTTCTATCACAATACAAGATTATAATTACATTAGTTGAAAGTGATTCACGGATTATGATCCTCTCCATTACAGTTTTTCCTTAATTGTCCTCAATGTAGTCCTGAATGTATGACACATTTGTATTTGCTATTAAATAATTAAACAATAGATGACGTGTTATGTAACTAAAGTACCTTAAGGGAAATTGAGGAAAAGAGTAATAGAGCTGAGCCTTATCTAGTATTTCACTATCTAACATGTGGTCAAAAGCTCAATAAAATTAATAATAATTGAGAATTCCCTTAATTTTTATAAAACTGTAAATTTTACAATTTCACTGGGACAAAGTTTTGTAGTTTTGCTGGGATGAAGCTTTTCACTGGAAAGTGTAAAATTTTACACTTCACTAAAAGATATTTTTTTATCAAAAGTGTAAAATTTTACAGTTTTGCTGGAATGAAGCTTTTTACTAAAAGTGTAAAATTTACACTTTCACTGAGACGAAATTTTACAGTTTCGAAGTGATTTTTTTTTTCAAAATTTCATATTCAATATGGATCTTATTTGATAGACCTCGATGTTTAGAATCCAAATGTATAAATTTTATTAAAAATAGATTTATAAATTACAAGTTATTGAATTTTAAAATTAGAAGATTTTTTTTAAACACTCCCTGATTTTAAGGACATGTAAAATCTGGACATGAAAACCTTATTTATTTTGGATGTATAGTTATTTGGGGGGTATTATTGTCATTATAAAAAAGTTATAACTGTAATGTCATTATAATGGACCTGAGCTTAAAATAAGAAATAATCAAATTCTTCATCTTGAGTTGAAAACGTGTGTGAATCTCATAATAATATAATATCTTTCTCAGGGACTTAAAGACTAATTAATCTAAAATATAAACTCATCATGGGATTGGAATTATCTCTGATGTATGGACGTCTAATGCATTGATCTTCTCTCATATAATTAACTTATGTGAGAAAATTTAATGAATTAGACATCCAGTGTAGAGGAGCCCTCTCCCCTCAGTGTGATGGAATTCTCTGACACAGGTTTAACTCCCTCGCTTAACATATACCAAGTCACTAATTCAAATCTCTCTTAAGTACATATTCTCTTGTTGATAGGGATGACAAATTGACTTGTCCTAACCCTAATGGATGCTTAAAAATGAAGTTAGGAGTAAGTTTCTAAAATCGATTCGGGTTCAGGGTAGGGTCGAGGGACGGTCACCTTCACCCGACCCGTTCTATCTTGTTTATAAATTAATTTTTTATTCTTAAAATACATTATATTTACCAATAAATCATAATACTTAATCATGCATATTGGTGTTGGGTGTTATTACCCTTTCTTTTTATGTCACGACAGTGGGCAGCGTGCTTCGTCCTTTGTGTGAGTCCTTTACCCGTTAAAGATAGACTATTACTTGATTAGATAGAGTTGATCGGAGATTCTTGCTAATGGGAGGTTCAGGTCTAATTGAAAAAAGAGAGTTCAACTCCCCACCAAATTAACTTTTTACCAAATTAGAAAATAATAATAATACTTTTTTCAAAGCCTAGAACTCAAATAAAAATAAAAATAAAAATAAAATGAAAAAGAGGGGTGTCACACCCTAAGAATATTTTGTGGCCTATTTTCTATTTATGATAATCACCAATCACTCTAAAAAGTAAGAACTTCAAAAAAGAATAGTAAATTACATTGACCTCCCTTGAAGTTTATGACAATTATACTTACTTCTCCTGAGGTTTTTAAAATTACACTGATCTCTCATATTTTACCTGAAAATATACAGATACCTCTCTCTTGTCAATTTTTATTTTCAAAATGACGAAATTGCCCTTTTTATTTATTTATTTTACATTTTTTTAATTTTGACCAATTTTTTCTAACTTTTTAAAGATTTTTTTTTATTTTTTATTTAAAAACAAATTTAAGGTAAATAACTTTATTTTATTTTATATAAAAATAAATTAAAGGTTTTTATCAATATTGATTTGAAAAATGAAAAAAAAAAAAGGATCAAAATTTAATAAATTGAAAAATAAATTATTAAAGGGGAAATTTTGTCTATTTAAAGAAAAAAAATTGATAAGAGAAAGGTATTTGTATATTATTTTGTAAAATAATAGAAGTCAGTATAATTTTAAAAATCTCAAAGAAGGTAAGTATAATTTACTTGAAAACAGAATGGACCAGATTCAGATATACTTTTTTTTGCGCCAAGATTTCTTCTAAATTTGAAGTTAATGGTCTTGTGTTTGCTTCTGGATATTGGCACCCACAAACATGATACAATATGTCAAGAAAGTCGTACCCATTTGCAAGGCTTTCGGGAAGACAAGAGCTTTTCTCATAATGGAAAACCACAAACCAATCCAATGACCGCAAAGTACCAAGAGTGGGCCTATTCCCATTTCTCTTTTCAAATCTCACGATGGAGTTCATCACAAAGTCAATCACCCATTCATAAAGTCAGCTGTTGCACTATTTTGAGGATATGCTCCATAACTCACTGTCTTTTCATCTCCTATTTGGTTTGGGATGCCAATGGACTTGGTTTTGAGAATTCCTCTAATATAATGACTTGTATGGGTTCGTAGCATATCTCTTCTACTTTTCTCCCAATTTTTCTTCATGTGGTAGTAGACGCACGACAATAATTCATTGCTGATGTATTAGTGTTTATATATTCACATAAATTGAGGTCATCATTATGGGTCTTACTAATAAGACCTATCAATATATAGATACTAATATATGAGTAGTAAAACATTATCTTTGAAAGCATTTGCAAATTGAACATCTCTGTATTTTCGTATTAAAGAGTAATGTTTTACGTAAATTTATTTAGTCGATACAACGTAATTTAACTGACTGTGAGAATAAAACAAAGAAAAAAATACTTATAACCAGTTAAATCACATCACATTAATTAAATAAATAAATTTATATGAATAAACTTATTTAATTTATATAATGTTTTCATATACAGATTTTACATAAAAAAATCGCTTTAGATTCCAATTTTAAAAAAGGTCTCAAATTTTGTGTTTCCATTATATAATTCAAAGTAAAAGCATAAGACTAATAAAATTTTAACTACAAAAATAAGGCCTTTGTATAGATAATATAATTCAATTTAAAAGTTTAAAAAAATTATAAAATTCTAATTCTAAATAAAGAATGTAAATACTCCAAAACCAAATTCAATAATATTATTATATATCTACATAAGACCTATATTATTAGAGTTTTATTCAATATCTATATTTCTTCTAATGGAAGAGTATTATAAATTTTATATTATTATATATATTAAAAACATATATATATATAATATTTATTAGAGTTTTATTTATATTTAAATTACTCAAACTCTTCTACTATAAAATGGTTTATCATTGTTTTAAATCACATTTTTATTAAAAGATTGTTCTTCTTTCTCAAAAATAAATAAATAAATCTCATTTAGAGTTTTAGCTTTATGCCTCAAATTCTCTTAAGCATCAGTGCATCCGGTTAAATTTATTCATAATCAATCAAAAGTTAAAGTCTTTGTGCATCTTGCGAGAGTCAAACTCGATATATCCGATTTATGGTTTGTCTCACGGCTCATCCTTATCAATAGACCACCCAAAAGATAGTTTAAATTTATGATTTTAAGCATTATTATTTATATTACAATAATTTATAATTCATTCAAGTTGATAATTTTTATTTTCTTAATTATTTAAAAGTGAATGAAATTAGGGTCATTCAGCCAACCATTTAAGAAAAGTACAAAAATTATCATGAGGTCCTAATCCAAAAGTAGTAACCCATCAAGTCCTCCAAACCTTTTATGACTAACACACCCCTACATTCCATTCACTCGATCACTCTAAAATATCAACGCAAGAATGGTGCACCTTTCAAAAAAAAACTTGTCAAAACTTAATAACTTATAAATTATAGATCCTTTTTTAATAAAATTTTGAAAAAAATACTAAAAAATCCCTAAAATAAAGTTTCAATCCAAAAAATCTATGATACATTTTTTTCTATCTAAAAGGTCCAAAAAAAGAACTTTTAATACAAAAAGGTCCAATTGTTAACTTACATCTTAATACCGTTAAAAAATATTATTGATTATACTAAAATGGCCTTCAAAATACATTTTAGAAAAAAAAAATACTAAAAAATATATAAAATAAATTTTTCAATCCCAAAAAATCATAACATTTTAAAAAGTAAAGTTTTAATTTTTAGGTATTCTAGATAAATAAAAAATGTTATATTTTTTTTGGATTGAAGAATTTGTTATATCTATTATTTAGTATTTTTTAAAATGTGTCTTGAAGGTTATTTTGGTCAAATCAATAATATTTTTTAACGGTGTTAAGATGAAAGTTAACAATTGAACTTTTTTGTATCAAAAGTTTCTTTTCTTTTTTATCTTTTTGGTAGAAAAAATATATCATAGACTTTTTGGATTACAAAAAATTATTTTAAAGACTTTTTAGTATTTTTTCTTAAAATTTATATATTTGGACTCTAAAAACTAAGATCTATCCAACAAGATTCATATTACATAAGAAATTTTGAAAAGAAAAAAATTAATTATAAAATTGTAAAATTTTACAGTCCCTGCAAAAACCAATCTGTAAAATTTACAGTCTCTGGAGAAATACATTGTAAAATTTTACAATCTCTGGGGAAATACAGTGTAAAAATTGTTTGTTTGGTTAGGTTTTCAAACGCACATTTTGAATTTCAAAACGCGGAATACGGGTTTAAAAAGTTATTAATTTTAATTTTTTTTTAATTTAGATTATCATTTCCAATTACATTTTCACAGTTTTTAAAAAATTAATTACAAAATTTAAAAAAAAAAATTCAAAAAATTGTATCTGAATTACTACCCAAGCGCAACCTTAGTCTCTAGAGAAATACACTATAAAATTCACTTTTTTGAGTTACATTTTGTGAGTTGCATTTTGTATGTCAAAAGACTTTCAAGATAGTAAAATTGGCACACAAAAATAATCTGTATTTGAAGAAAAGTCAACTGTAAATTTTACAATTTGTGGATGCTTGATAATTGAAAAATTCTAGAGTTCTAAAAAAAAGAGTAATTTATTTTCCCAACCCACTAACTCCATTACTAGAGAATTCAATAATCATTGAATGCCCAAATAATGTCGAGGACAAAGAAACAATAAAATGGCTATATATTATCATATATAAACTAAAAAGACAGGAAACAAAAATCAGTTTAGTAGATACTAACAGAGGTTACTCGTAATTTAGGATCCTTTTGATGAATTCTACATCATTGTGTCTATGAGTAATGAGGAAATTTGCACTACCGCCCAACCAAACCAAAGTTCCCTTACCTAATGAATGAAAGAGAGATATTATATAATTAAAAACAATTTGCATCTTCTTACCTTTATATATATATATATATATATAATTTTCAAATTTAATAAACTTTGGACATAGAACAAATCAAAGTAAAAACCTCCTTAATAAGTAAACAATCTTCAAATCTTGATAAACTTTTAACATGAAACGAATTACCTTTAATTTATGTTATTTTTTTACATATAAATGTGTTAAATCGTGTTAAACAGGGTGACACTATTAAAACTCAAATACAACATTTTATTAATCGTGTTATACGTGTCAACTCGTTTATAATTCAAACCTAATTATGCTCAACCTAAACTCGTTAACGAGTCTTGTCAAAATCTGACACCCTTATTTAATAGATATTGATGCTGCACTTTTTGGCCCACGTGAGATCCAAGCTCGGCTCCCTGCAAAACACTCGAAACGGAAGATCAGAGGACCACCGGGATGGCTCCGGCGGTAGCCGCTCCGATGCTTAAGTCAATAAATTGAATTGAAAGACTTGTAATAAAAGCCAAAATAATGAGCATAAAAATAAAGCGTACCTTTAGGGCTGAATTTATAGGCAATGTCTCTCCTAAGTTGATTAGGATTTGGAGCCATGAATATAGGGATCGGATCTTCGGAGATATCAGTTACCTTGTTGAATATGGCAACTTAGTGTGGCAGTTTCCTTGTTGGAAACAACTTCCTTATTCCCTGCTTGGAGCCTATGGAGGCGGTGATAAGATCTGACTATTGATTTGCTGTATTGCAGGCTTACGTATGCATATGTTTAGATTTGTAGGAGAGCTGCCTTGCTTTGATACTATGAGCTCGGTTTATATGGGTAATGCCTTTGATTGACCGAGGATGAGGTATACGACTGATCATGAACTGAATGACCGAACATAAGTCATGTGACCGAGCATGAACCGGACGACCGAGCATATACTGAATGACCGAGCACAGATTATAAGGCCGAACACAAACTAAGTGACTGAGCATAAGTTATACGGCTGAGCATGAGCTGTATTATTGGTCGCGAGCCGATCTTGCAGTCACACGTGTCATGCAGTGGTTGGTGTGTCACATAGTGGTATATCAGTTACTCCCTCCCCAAGCCTTAGTTTGAGCTCGGGGCGTAACTAAAGTTTTATGTGCGTCCGAAAAGCCATGCGTTCTGTCGTCTCATTTTTCGAGACGTCCGTTGGTACATCATTTATTGCGCAGCCGATTCTTCGGGTTTCTCAAGTCATTATTGTTGTGATACTGTCGTGACAGTTCGCCTGGGTAGCAATTACTCTCTGGATGCGTATAAAAGGGAGAAAGAGCCTTGTACGATTCTTTTACCGTCTTCTATTCTACGAAGTGAGATATACATCCCGCCATTGTCGAACCAGCAAACCATCCTGTGAAGAATCCCATCCATCCGAAGTCCCTTACTTTGATTCAGGTTCGGTTTTAGTATTTTTGTTCATCTTTTCACTTTCCCCTCCTCTCCTTTTGGTTATTTTGAAATGTCGACTTCTTCGGCATCTTCTGGTATTGGTAATGGGTCAGGGAGCCTACCGGAGGCTCATTCCTTGTCACAAACCCTAACTAGGGGTAGCAGTTCCTCGGGGACTGGATCGGAGGAGGCTCATTCTAGTCCCTCAGTTAGGATTGTCGATGCCTTCTCGGAGTCTAGGGATAGAGAGGGTGAAGTCTCAGGTCGGTCTTTTCAGACAGAGAGTACTGTAGCATCCTCTTGGTTAGAGGTTATTAGGGAGAAGTATGAGATTCCTCCAAATGTTACCCTCAGGGCTCCCGATGACCTAGACTACCCTTGGGATGTTCAGGAGGGAGAAATATGTGTTTATACTGCCTGGTTCGAGATGGGGCTGCGTCTTCCCTTCCCTAGTCTGCTTAGGGATTTTTTCTGTTAGTTTAACCTTTGCCCGGCCGACCTGCTTTTGAATAGTTGGAGACACCTATTAGGGTTTATAGCCTTAGGTCGTCTGAATGGTGTTGAGGTTTCTTTAGATTTGATCCGTAGTAAAATGGATCTTAAGTATAGGAAGGCGGAGGGCCTCTATTACATGTCGTTCGACGGGGGCTTCCGGCCTTTGACCTATGTACCGTCCTCCAATAAATTTTGGAAGGATCGGTTCTTCTTTGTTAGTGGAGAATGGGAAGTGACCGATCCCGAGGACCAATTCTCCACGTTCCCCCGGAGCACGGGGTTCATGGGTGAGACACCCTTTTCTTTTGTAATTTTGTTTTGTGCTTGTTTTTTGTGTATCTGACTAACCTTTGCACAAAATTCTTTTGTGTAGACAAGAGCGTCAAGAAGAGGCCTCACTTCACCCCTGTTCTGAAAGACCAGTACAAAAGGCTTCTTCAAACTCCAAACAGGGACTACCGGGCTATCCTCCACTCGGGCTCCACAATGCCTCCTAAGGATAAGGGTGTTGTTGACGACGTCCTTAAATCCATTGCTAGTAAATGGGGGTCGTCAAAGAAGAAGAAGGTGGCGAGCCAGCCTCCTCCCTCTGCGTCTTCTTCGAAGAAGACGAGGACGACCGACCCGTCCTCTTCTGTGCCTCCCAAGAAGGGAGCTGTTTCTTCTGCTTCTCCTTCTTCCCGACCTCCTCTGAGAGGTGTCATGATCAGGGAGCCCTCCTCTGCCCCCCAAAAGGGGGTGGTGATCAGGGAGCCCTCTTCTGCCCCTCAGAGGGGCGTGGTGGCGCCCAGGCCTGCTCCCTCCTCGGCTCAAAAATCTCAGCCGAGGGGTAAAGCGAAAGTTGGTGCTGAGATGCCTGATGGGTATAAGGCCGTCCATCAGGCCATCGAGGATTTCTGGGTGGAGGCCCCTTGGACTGACATCCCTTCCTGCAGCACCAGGAAGGGCACTGAGAAGACTGTGGTTGGTGCCATGAGGGCCCATTTGAAGGTAACGACCGACCTTTCTTCTTTGGCGTTTTTCTTTCTTTTTCTCTTTACTGATGTGCCTTTTGTTTTATTTTTGCAGACTTTGCATAATTTGGCCGCTCTGATGGAGGCCACAGTTGACCTTCAGGCCGTGGAAAGGCTGGAAGAGGAGCTAGATGAAGCTCGGTTGCAGCTCGGTACGGCTCAATCTCGGGCCACCGCAGCCGAGGACGAGCTGAAGGAGGCGAGGAATTGCTTCTCAATTATGGAATCCGAAAGGGATTCTGTTAAGCTTGAGAGGGATTCTTTGCGCTCTGAAAGGGACTCCCTTCTTCAGGACCTGACCAAACTGAAGGAGGAGAGCGGTGCCCTTCAGTCTTCAGTTGCTCAGAAGGTTGAGGAGACCAAGGTTGAGACTGAGGCCAGGTTGAAGACCGAGCTTGAGAAGATGGGTGATACTATTGCGCAGCTCGATTATGACAACTTCAAGTCCAAGCTTCTTGCCAAGTACCCGGATATTGACCTGTCTGGGATTGACGACGATGACGAGGACGAGGATGGTGATCAGGACGACAGATCTGCAAGCCCCTTAGTTTAGGGAAAACTTTTTGTAGTCCTGTTTCATCCTTTTGTAACCGAGCTCAAATATTAATGAAAATATCTTCTCTTCAATTTTTTGTCTCTATCTTCTTTGATTGTTGGCAATCTTTGAGTTTTGCTCTATAAATGTATCAATGTCTTGTTGTGTGTAAACGGGCTTCAGCCTTTAAGATTTGTACTTTGACATAAGTAAACCTACTCAGAATCTAGAGTATTGTTTTTACCGACCATGGGTTTTCTCCAGAATTAACTTATGGTAATCCCGAAGTAATGTGAAGTAATAACCAACTTGTGCCGAACTCTTGGTATTGGAGGGGTTTTTGAATCATGAATTTTCTTTTAAGAAAGATGACTTGAATAATAATCAATCAATCTGATCACTAATCATTAACCGTGAAAACTGGCGTAAGACAGTTATTCTGACCCCTTAGAACAAGACCCAAGCTTGATTGCCGATCAAAGGGACTTGTATTTGTAAGGATATTTTGACGGTCGGTATGACTGAGCACTTAGAGTCTATTTTTGTCTGTCTATGACTTCTGACACAGAGCCTTTGTGTACTTGTAATAAAACATCATCCTCATATATCAAGATGGATCAGACTTAGGGATTTTGTTCATTAAGATGGAACAGACCTGAGGTCTGTGCATTGAGATGGACCAGACTTATAGTTTGTGCATTTGAGATGGACCAGACCTGAAAGGTCTGTACATTGAGATGGACCAGACTTATAGTCTGTGCATTTGAGATGGACCAGACCTAAGAGGTCTGTACATTGAGATGGACCAGACTTATAGTCTGTGCATTTGAGATGGACCAGACCTGAGAGGTCTGTACATTGAGATGGACCAGACTTATCGTCTGTGCATTTGAGATGGACCAGACCTGAGAGGTCTGTACATTGAGATGGACCAGACTTATAGTCTGTGCATTTGAGATGGACCAGATCTGAAGTCTGTACATTGAATCATTTCACGGAATATTTTGGAAAAAAAGAAATCATTTTATTGATAATACTTTCGTAAATGCTCCATATTCCATGGTCTGGGGACAGGTTTCCCATCCATGTTCTCCAACCAGTAAGTGGTTGGTCTTACTGTTTTGGTGATTCTGTAGGGGCCTTCCCAGTTCGGTGATAACTTCCCCATGGTGGGATCCTTGATGTTCTGGAACACCCTTCTTAGGACGAGGTCCCCAACTTGGAAGCTGGCAGGCTTAAGGCCAATTTTTGAGCGGCGAACCATCCTGCGCTGATATGCTTCCATTCTGATTACGGCCTGCTCTCTTCTTTCTTCAAGCAAATCCAAGTTTTCTGCTAGTTGTTGGTCATTGGTCTCCTCGTTGAAAGCTTCAGTCCTCAGGGTGGGCATGCCGATCTCAACAGGGATTACAGCCTCGGTTCCGTAGGCGAGTGAGAAGGGAGTTTCTGATGTTGGAGTTCTCCTGGTTGTTCGGTAGGCCCAGAGTGCCCCAGGGAGTTCCTCAACCCATTTCCCTTTAGCTGCCTCTAATCTTTTCTTGAGAGCGTCCAGGATCGTCCGGTTAGTGACCTCGGCCTGCCCGTTTGCCTGAGGATGACCAGGGGAGGAAAAGTGCTGATTGATGTTTAGATCTTGGCAGAATTTCTTGAATATTTTCCCGGTAAACTGTGTGCCATTATCTGAGATGACCACGTGAGGTACGCCGAACCTGCAAACTATATTTTTCCAAAAAAAGCTCAGGACCTCTTTTTCAGTGATGTGAGTCAATGGTTCTGCTTCGGCCCATTTTGAGAAGTAGTCGATAGCCACCAATAGGTATCTCCTATTTGGTTTGGCTTTAGGCAATGGTCCTATGATGTCCATTCCCCACTGTGCAAAGGGCCACGGGCTAGTGATGGGGATGAGCTCATGTCGTGGCTGATGCTGATAAGGGGCGAACCTTTGGCATTTGTCACACTTTCGAGTATATTCCTTTGCTTCCTTTAGCATCCCAGGCCAGTAGTAGCCTTGGGTTAGAGCTCGGTGGGCTATGGTTCTCCCTCCGTTGTGACTTCCGCAAATTCCTTCATGGATTTCTGCCAAGACGTACTGAGACTCCTCGGGTGCTAGGCATTTTAACAATGGCTGAGTGTAAGATCTTCGGTAGAGCTTTCCGTTAAGGACAAGGTACCGAGCTGCTCTGATGCGGATTCTTTTTGCCTTATTTCTGTCTTCTGGGAGGAGTCCTTCTTCCAGGTACTGGAGTATAGGAGTCATCCAGTTCTGAGGTTGTTCTGTGACTTGGGCGACCTGGACCTCCTCGGTGCTGGGCCTCAGCTGGTGAGAGAACTTTATCGTTGAGTCTACCCCTGTCTTCATGTGAGATGCCATGTTTGCTAAGGCATCGGCTATGCTGTTTTGACCTCTTTCTATTTTTTGGATTGAGAATGCTCGGAAGGAATGTTTCAACAAATTGACTAACTCCGAATATCGAAGCATTCTCTCATCCTTGACGGCGTATTCTCCTTGAACTTGGCTGACCACCAGTTGGGAATCAGAAAATGCCTCGAGGTTCTGCACCTCGCATTCTTGAGCTAGCTTCATCCCTAAGATAAGGGCCTCATATTCTGCTTCGTTGTTGGAGGCTTTGAACCCCAAACTAATTGCCTTTTCGGTCGTGAGTCCATCAAGAGAATGTAGTACTAGCCCGGCTCCAGCACCTCGGTCGGTGGATGATCCATCAGTATACAACTTCCAAGTTCCCATATTGTCAGAGAGTTGTGCTTTGCTTAGTAGTGCGGGAGTGAATTCTGCGACGAAGTCTGCCAAGGCTTGCCCTTTAATTGAGACTCGTGGAACATAGGACAAGTCGAACTCCCCTAGTTCCACAGACCACTTGACGAGTCGTCCTGATACTTCTGGGTTTCTCAAGACTGTTTTCAGTGGGTAAGCAGTTGGAATCTCTATGGGATGTGCTTGGAAGTAGGGTCTGAGCTTTCGCGCGGATATTATGAGTGCCAAGGCTAGTTTTTCGATCTCAGGGTACCTCTTCTCCGTGTCTAGTAATGCCTTGCTGACATAGAAGATGGGCCTCTGCACGCCCCTGTCCTGTCTGACCAGTACCGAACTGACAGCGTTCTCAGAGACTGCAAGGTAGAGAAGCAGTCTTTCCCCTTGGATCGGTTTTGATAAGAGCTCGGGCGAGGCTAGGTACCTTTTGAGTTCCTGAAATGACTTTTCACATTCGTCAGTCCATTGTAAAGATTTGTTACCTTTCAGAGCCTTGAAGAATGGTAGGCAACGATCCGTGGATTTGGAAATGAATCTGCTAAGAGCTGCTATCCTGCCGTTCAGAGCTTGAATGTCCTTCCGGGTCCTTGGGGATTTTAGTCCGATCAGAGCCCCGATTTGGGTCGGGTCTGCTTCTATACCTCTTTGAGAGACTATGTACCCAAGGAATTTCCCTTTTGTTACACCAAAAGTGCACTTTGAGGGGTTGAGCTTCATCTTATACTGTCTGAGAATATCAAAGGTTTGTGCTAGGTGCTGGAGATGACTGCTCTTCCTTAGGCTTTTGACCAGCATATCGTCGATGTAGACTTCCATAGTGCTGTCGATTAGGGAGCTGAACATCTTATTAACAAGACGTTGGTAGGTAGCTCCAGCATTCTTCAGTCCGAACGGCATCACTCTATAACAATAGAGACCTCGTTCGGTGATGAATGAAGTCTTCTCCTGGTCGGGGGAATGCATCTGTATTTGGTTGTACCCAGAATAAACATCCATGAAGCTCATGAGCTCGTGCCCTGTAGTTGCATCAACTAACTGATCTATTCGTGGAAGAGGGAAGCTATCCTTCGGGCATGCTTTGTTGAGATCCGTGTAGTCAACACAGACTCTCCATTTGCCGTTTTTCTTCTTGACCAGAACAGTGTTGGCCAACCAATCAGGATAAAACACCTCTCGTATCATGTTGGCGTCGAGCAACCTTTGAACTTCATCGTTGATGACCTGATGCCGTTCTAGAGCAAGTGGCCTTGTCTTTTGTCTCACCGGTGGATGATCCGGATCCACCATTAGTCTGTGTGTGATCAGGTCGGGATCTATCCCTTTCATGTCCCTTGTTTCCCAGGCGAACACAGAGAGGTTCTTCTTTAAGAATTTGACCATCTCGTCCTGCTCGGTATGTGTTAGGTCGGGACCTATCTGTAGGTAACGCCCCTGATCTTCCGAGCTGACCAGGACTTTAATAGGTTCCCCTATAGGTTTGGCTCTGCTATCCTTTCCTCTGGGGCTTAATGGCTCGTCAATCCTGGAGGGACAATCTTCTGCCTCGTGACAGCAAGGGTAGATTGCATCCTTGCACTCACGGGCGTGCAGTAATTGCTATTTAGGGGCCTTGGCCTTGAGTGTGAGGGCATGGCATTCTCGGGAGGTCGGTTGGCATCCTCTGATGGAGTAAACTGTCTGATTGTGAACGTATTTCAAGCATTGGTGGAGAGTCGATGTGACTGCCCCCATCTCATGTAGCCAGGGCCTCCCTATTATGACGTTGTAGGGAGATTTGGCTTTTAGGACCATATACTCGGCTATCGTGGTCTTTTGCCCGTCCCCTTCACCTGCAGTTGTGGCCAGATCGACCCTCCCCAATGGAGTGTTGGTGTTTCCGTCGAAGCCCGCCATGATTATACCCGTGGGTTTTATGTCATTGGGGTTGAGTTTCATGTGTTTGAAGGGGTCATAGAATAGTACATTAGTTGAGCACCCAGTGTCAACGAGGACTCTTCGGATTTCGAAGTTGGCGATCTTGAGGGAGATGACCAGGGCGTCACTGTGAGGACAATGCATTCCTATTAGGTCATGATCCGTAAATTGGATTTCTGGTACGGGCTTTAACCTTTTCTCCAAGTTAGCGACCTGTATGATGTTGGGAGCAGACCTGGCCTCTCGAGCATAACGTTTTCTTGACCTGTTAGAGGTACCTGTTGCAGGGGAATCTGCGTGTAGAACAAAGATCACCTGGTTGTTCTGTCGTGGGGGCTCGTTCCTGCCCTCTTTCTGTTCTTGTCTCTGGTCGGCCTTTCTCTATTGGGGTCGTTCGTCACGGGGGTTTTGTCCTCCGTCGTGCTTGACGAACTCCTGTAACCGTCCTCTCCTTATTAGCTGCTCGATCTCATGTTTGAGAGCTTTGCAGGTATTGGTTGTGTGCCCTCGGTCTTTGTGAAAATCGCAATATTTAGTCTGATCTCGGTAGCTGGGGTCTCCTTTCAAAGGTTCTGGCCACCTCAGATTTTCCCGAGATTTTACTTGCTTCAGAATATTGTATGGAGAGATGTTCAGAGGAGTAAAGTGGCTGAGTTCTCTTAGCCCAGAATTGTAGGAGTTTCTGGGGGCCCCCTTTTTTCTAGGCTTCTGGCTCTTTTCTTGGCCGAGCTGGTATCCTTCCTTTGGTCGTCCTTCTTCTGACTGTCTTTCTTCTGGTCATCTTTCTGAGCTTGTTCTTTGACCTTTCTAGAGGTGTCCCTGGCCTCCTCTAAGTTAATGTATTTCCTTGCCCGGTCAATAAGTGCTGCCATATCCGCAGGGGGATTTTTGGTCAGGGAGTCTCTGAAGCCTCCTTGTGCAAGACCAGCGGCCAGAGCAGCCACTAGGAAGCCGGAACTGCAGTCTGTCACCTCCGTGAGCTCGGCGTTGAAACGTGCTATGTATCCCCTAAGTGATTCTTCCCTTGTTTGCTTTATGTTTAGCAGGAATTCTGGACCTTTTCTCAGCCTCTTGCTAGTCATGAATCTGTCCAGAAACCTTCTGCCAAGCTCATAGAAGCTAGACACTGAGTTCGGCGGGAGGTGGTGGAACCATTTCAGGGCGGTACCATTGAGGCTGGTCACGAACGTTCGGCATAGGAAAGCATCAGAAGTACCGTGTAAAGCCATGGTGTGCTGGTAGTGAGAGAGGTGGTCCCCTGGGTCCCCAGTTCCATCATAAGGGGTGAACTTGGGGACGATAAATTTCTTGGGTCTCTCCTCAGCCATGATAACATTAGTGAACGGGGTGGCTGACCTCCCGAGCAGTCTGGCCAGCTCGTCCTGTTCCGGATATTGGGCCCCTCTTATATTGGCAGTGCAGTCCATTGATTCGGCAACTTCCTCAGCTCTTACTGACCCCCTTGGCAAGACGGGTTGGTGTGAGGCAGGTCTTGTGACCTCAGGGCCTACTTGAGCAGGCTGATCCTGGCCCATTACTGGGGGGTTGTTCTGATTCTCTTGTATTGGTGGTGCAGGAACCACTCGAGGAGGTGACCTTTGTGGAGCGTGGTTTACTCCGGAGGCCCCAGGGATGGGGATTCGGGTAGTGCTTTGATAATGGACCTCTGGGACAAAGGCGGGAACTCCTCGGCCGGCTGCTGTCGACGGTTGGGGATCTTCATGAATACCGGCAGCCGCAAGAGGCTGCTCCTCCCGAGTGTTTGTGGCAACGGGTGGATTTTGGAGGTTAGCTTCATGATTCTGGGTAAACATTGCCAGGGTCCTGGACATAGTCAAAAGCTGTTCCCGTAGCAACTGGTTCTGCCGTCTAGTTTCGATCAGCTCTTGTTGCACGGGATTATTCGCTCTCCCTCTTCCTCGTCCGGCAGTTGGTTGAGGATGAGGGTTTTGAGTATTCTTCCTGGGTCGTAAGCTGGGAGCCATGATCCTTTTGACAAACGGAAGATGAGCTTAAATTGAGTAGAGCACTTGGTGATTGTCCTTCCCACAGACGGCGCCAAACTGATGCTGCACTTTTTGGCCCACGTGAGATCCAAGCTCGGCTCCCTGCGAAACACTCGAAACGGAAGATCAGAGGACCACCGGGATGGCTCCGGCGGTAGCCGCTCCGATGCTTAAGTCAATAAATTGAATTGAAAGACTTGTAATAAAAGCCAAAATAATGAGCATAAAAATAAAGCGTACCTTTAGGGCTGAATTTATAGGCAATGTCTCTCCTAAGTTGATTAGGATTTGGAGCCATGAATATAGGGATCGGATCTTCGGAGATATCAGTTACCTTGTTGAATATGGCAACTTAGTGTGGCAGTTTCCTTGTTGGAAACAACTTCCTTATTCCCTGCTTGGAGCCTATGGAGGCGGTGATAAGATCTGATTATTGATTTGCTGTATTGCAGGCTTACGTATGCATATGTTTAGATTTGTAGGAGAGCTGCCTTGCTTTGATACTATGAGCTCGGTTTATATGGGTAATGCCTTTGATTGACCGAGGATGAGGTATACGACTGATCATGAACTGAATGACCGAACATAAGTCATGTGACCGAGCATGAACCGGACGACCGAGCATATACTGAATGACCGAGCACAGATTATAAGGCTGAACACGAACTAAGTGACTGAGCATAAGTTATACGGCCGAGCATGAGCTGTATTATTGGTCGTGAGCCGATCTTGCAGTCACACGTGTCATGCAGTGGTTGGTGTGTCACATAGTGGTATATCAGATATGAATATATCTAATTATGTTCATACCTATTAGATATGTTCTTTTATAGTTGGGCAATAATAGGAAATGTAGTAACTACCCAGTAGTGGTTTGGGTTAGATTATTTGTCCAAGGTTAATATTAGAGAGGCTCTTGAATTGGGATTTGTCTTATAAATTGATTGACTTGATTGTAATAAAGTTAAGTTGATTGTAATATATGAATTGTAATTGTAACACCCCATTGTTTTTTAAAAAAAAAACAATAGGAAGTGTCACATACAAGAATCCACAAATCGGCCCACTTACATGAATTTAAGCATCAATGCAGTGCCTGAATTTGGAATTCAGAAGAATTTCATTAGCTACCCTGGCCCAGGCCGATCTGAGTTGGGCAACTGCAGGCCAGAATCAGATTCCCAGCTTGAATTCCTTAGCCCAAGTTTACTATACCAGGTTTTGGGATTAGATCAGGCCAGGCCCAAATCATCAGTATGTTAATAATCATAAGCTCTGAGAGATCTCAACGGCCCGGTCCTATTGCCGCACTTGAATTTTTTTAGTTGCCCGTGCGCGTTCTTAGTTGAATCAAATGATTGATCGGATAAATCTGTATAAGCCCTGTTAGGTAGGCCCAAAGCCCAATATAAGAATAGAGTAAGGTAGAACGGGATTGAAAATTGTTTGGCACACATCAGGATTATAGGCCCAAGTATGTTGTGATATCCCATGACATTTCAATTCTGTGTTTGGACACTTTTTTTATTGTGTTTGGTTCATGGTTATAGTTAATTTTGAAAAATGTGTGTATATATATATATATATATATATATATATTTATTTATTTTTTTCGAAACAAGAACAAGGGACGAGAACCTAACTACTACTTTTACGTGTGTGTGTGTGTAAAGAATCGAATTTGCACAACTGCATGAAAAGTAGACACTCTCGCCACTTAAATGGTACCTCAATCTTGTTAATTTTAACAATTCTAAAATTTTAAAAAATTTTAACTACAGTCATGTTGGGTTCATAAGCAAAACTTGTGAAAATAGATAGATAAATAAAAAAATATATAAATAAACAAAAACAACAAAGAAGGAGAAAGTGAAACTGAGGTAGAGTTCACCAATTTACAAGTTTTAGAAGAGAAAAAATGAAAACAAAAAGGGGGATTTGACCACTCTTAACGTTTCAATTTTGTAATTTTTTTAAAGCTTAGACAATTGCTAGGATTAATAGTATTAAATTCTACCGACCTCCCATTTCTTACTCCAATGGAAATTTGAACATTACTCTTTCCCTTAAGAGTGAGCAAGTAATGTTCCCATGTCATTACCTGCTAAAATTTTGTACATAAATTTTCAAATCTCTAATTGTTCAAAACCACGTCAAATTCAAAATCAACATCAATCTCCAAACTAACAACCAATGAACTTTATGTATAAAAATTTTAAATTAATACTATTGATCCTAACAATTTTGGTTAGACATTTTTTATTTTTTTTTAAAAAAAAAAAATCAAGAGAGTGGCAAAAATGAAACCACATGAAAACAAATTTGTGGAATTTTTTTTATAAACTATTCTATTTCTAGGAAACAATTTAAAAATTCTGCATTTTAAAAAATTCAACTTCATTAGAAAATGAAAACAATACGATAGACCTAAATTTTACTAGTTTTGTGGTTTTAATTTCCAGAAGTGCAATAAATAAACATGGAAAAGAAAATGAAGAAATTCAAATTGCTGCCAAATAAAGCACGCCTGTATGGAAACACTTTCATTTTCATTGTTCTCAGCTGGTTTTCATTTTTTGCATTTCCAAAAATAAAAACAATGAAAAGTTTGAAAATGCACCCATTTTTTTTATTCTTTTCGTTTTCCATTAAACTTCTTGTTCTTTTCAAGTTCCCTACCGAAAGTATTTCCTGCCATGTTTTTTTTTTCTCATTTTCAAGAAGGAAAAAAAAAAAAAACCATTTTCGAGCGAGTTACTCAAACGGTTGTTCAACCTAGTTACCTCTTCAAATAAAAAACAATGAAAGTATAAGTGAAAGATGCGGCTTGTATTATGAACTTTCTTGAAACACCATGAACATTCTTGGAATGCTGCAAGAAATCCACCTCGTCAAATAGGACGGCTATAATATCTAATCGCCTATATATTTTCACGATCCAAGACCAAGGACACTGTGATGGTCACCCAATAAGAATTTCAGAGAGAGCGTTACTCAAAACCTCATGTGATAAGTACAGATGGATGAATTCCTTGCCCTTAACCAATGCGTATATGTTTATATCCCATGACTACAACTAATGGGATAACTGTAAGACTTACGTGATAATATCTAAGTCGGTCAAACTAACCAAACCGGATAAGAGTTTGCCAAACAGACTCGAGTTCACATGACCCAATGTCCAATATTTATCATTCATCCAAATAGTTTGAGTACTATGTTATTTGCATCACCTTCCACATATAAGAAATGGATTGTGCAACCAGACGAGTAGGATCGGGGTAGGAGTACTATATTAAGCTACCATAAAACTAACATAGTAGCTCAAACTATTTTATTACATTAGATTCAGCATCTGTTATCCGTCACGAGAACTAATCCAAGCGTGACGCATGGATTATCCAATATGTATTGTACTCATAATCATATCGATAGGCACAGAAATCGAGATGATTGCCCAAGAAATGAGTCACAACACAATAGTGTATTACAAAACCGTCTTCCCAAACTACTTACGTTAATCTAATCGAACTCAATTACTTTCCTAGACATGCCCCATCGGACTGCATCAATCATGGTCCTTTAGCAACATCAAGCTCTCTCTTCATAACGTAGTCCTAGGTCACAAAGGGTACAATGGAACTCAAAAGGTTCCTAAAGCTCATACAATTATGAAACAGGGATACATTCATTCACTCTCTTTTATAAAGGTCACATTAATAGGACATATAATATATAATGTATGCTATGGCGAAGCTCCCACTTAATTGGATATGTCAAACTCATTCTTAAAAGTATATAACGCCATACGAATCTTAGTCTAGTTCCTATCTAGCACCTATCGCTATCTTAGCGCCCTTCATCACTATCTCACACCTAACCCGAACATTCCAATCCAATTGCCTTTATAGCGCCTATCTGAAAGTTCGTATTTGGTTTTCTCCAAATTACATGAGGTGTGTGGTCAACCTTCATGTTTGATTCTTTAAAGGAATCTTATCTTGACCCTCATTGTGAAGGCGACATATAGAATAAAAATGAATTCTCCCTCCAGCCAAGAATTCACTATCTTGTCTTACTCGCTATCTAAGTGTCAAAGCGATTTCTCGTGTGAGAGAACCAATCAAAACCTGTTGACATCTTTCCTGTATGCTCACAACATCAAAAAATCATCTCAATATGAATCCAAAATCATATAATGATAAAATAATGTCACATAGTGTCTAATACATCAAATCCAAAATAAACTCAACTATTTAACATAAGATGTAAAATATCACTAATTATGAGCTTAAAACCACCTCTCTTTGCGCAACTCTATCTCAAACATATGTTGTGAAAAATAATGCCAATATATTTGGTTCTCCCATCATCGTTGTTGGTCTACTAGCCCAATAACGAGCTTAAACTTCCAGGCTAGTGGCGAGTCTGCAAGGTTTTGTCCTTATGGACCCTAAGTCCAAAAGACACCACAAAAAGGGAAAGGCATCGCCTGCACTTATATCCCTCTAGCTTGTAAAACTTATTAATAATGTGAAATAAAGTTACGATGAACGTAATACTTGTATGTTCTAGAGCTGCCATACGATCATAGTTAATGAACATATCATCTTACTTACACGACTATGTTAAGGCGCTACTAGGATCTTCACAACCAAACTACTATCTCAATTACGATGACCGATCGTGTATTCTTGACATCACATAGATTTCAAAGAAATCAATTAACTATAATCCAATGAGCAAACACTAAACCGCTCTTATAGTTTGACCATCTATATGAGCAAAGCACTAAGCTGCTCTAATAATTTGACCAGCCATATGAGCAAAGAACTAAGCTGTTGTAATAATTGACAATCCATTTGAGTAAAGCACTAAGCTACTTTAATAATTTGACCATCTATAAGAGCTGTAAAAACAATCGAGTACATATCTTAATGCACTTTAGAATCTTAGTTGCACTCAAATAAGAAACCTTACAAAATATCTCTCTTTCCCCTACTTATCCAATAGTAATAATCAAAACTAAAGTCTGCCCCTATCAATCTGTCAATAGGTTAGGACTGTTCTAAAAAATCGCAAATAGATTTCTTAAGACAAAACGAGAAATCCCTCAAGGTAATCTCTATAGAACTTAAATCGAAGCATAGTCTTCTTTACCCATGTCCTCCTCAATACAGGACAACCACCTCTAAGTGGTGACAACGAATTCCATATATATTAGCAAGTACACCAAAGATTAAAATACTTTCTTTGGACTACCCATGGCTTCCTTGATCATCGCGAAGCCAATTACTCAATGAAATCTAATGTTCCACTAACTTGGCGATGGTTTTAGATCATAAATAAACACTTGAACAAGTAGACTTTGCACTCTTTGTTCATTAACTTTAAAGTTCAAACTTGCATAGTCAATCTTTAAGTCACAAATGAATACTTGAGCAAGCATACTTTGAACTCTTTGTTCATTGATCTTGAAACCTAAAACTCGATCCACATAGAATCATTGTCTAATTCTCCATAGAGGAGATCATGTCTAAGTCCATTTAAAAAGTTTCTAAGATCCAACATGTGCGATAAACATTGGAATAAAATGGATGGAGACAATTCTCATCACTAGGGAAAATCTCTTTACATAGTCAATATCCCCTTTAGGATATGTCATTTTAAAAAAAGATAGGACATAATTAATAGTTAATCAATCCTACACAAAAGGAGATCAATCATTCTCAAAGTTTGATTCTTTGTTAATTTAGTTCAACTTATCACTCATAGGAGCCATGCATACACTATTAGAATAGAAAACTTTTGCCTCTACATAAGAAGTAATATTCACTTAAACATGTGGAGCAATAGCTAAAATTTATCCATTCAATGTCACAAAGACGATAAGAAAATATTTTACATTTGCTTTTACACAACTAAGGATCTTAAAAATCTTCCTTTAGTAGTACAATCTCAACTAATGGTATACTCCCACTAGGTGGCAAGCTACTCCCACTATCTAAAACATTATCGACGATTATAGAATGAGATAACAATTTTTCACCATCGTCGAAAGATGGTGTGACTTCCATAGATTCCATTAACCCACAAAGTTAAAGATCTTTTAAAAACTTTTCATTGTACAACTCAATTTAATAACCCTTTAAACTTTCAAAAAGAATATTTAAAAAGCAATATTTTTTTAAAAAAGTTAAGGCCAAGTTTTCTAAAAAAATAATAATGAATGTGAACAAATCACATAAACCCCCAAAGACGATAAATATTCCAAATTAGGCTTTTCACAATTCTCAAGTTTAAAAGAATTGACTTTCAAGACATTCGGTAAAGGATATAGGCCATACAAAACATATTTGTGCCATTATTGACCTAATTGTATTTAACAAAATTTATTTTTCTCATTTTTCTCACTTAATTATCTTTAACTAATCAGACAAGTACTCTCGCTTACCATTAGTGTAAAGAATTTGAAAATTCTTCATTTTCGACACTCAACCTCTTGAATGCTTAAAGTAACTAATGCTTATAGCAATGCTCAAAGTAACTAATGCTTGAGTTAGGTGAGCAATCATAGCGCGAGTAACAAAGTAAGAAAATGAGAGGTTCTACTATGTGCCCAATTTTCAAAACATCATGAGTTCGCATATGCTATTAGGATTGACTCTAGTGGATAAGTAGCCGGTCTACCTTACAAATAAGGTTTTTTACAGGACTTTCCAATCAAATAAGGTTTCCACACTAATAGGATGATTTTGTGAGTAACCACAACATGTCTTCTTAAACTAATCTAATCATCCAATCTAGTTTAACATGTTCATGTTATTGCTCAAAAAATAACACCGTGGAAAGTCATAACGAGACAAGTCCAAAACGATCAAATAATCTAATAAGACAGAGCCACTATCATATTCATATAACGAAACTGTTTCTAATAGTAGATCAAACTAATCAATTACAATAAATGATTATTCACAAAAAATAAATAGTTTCATTCAGTCCTAAATACTAAAAATTAAAGATGAAAAAATGATAAAAATCAATTGGGGCAAGAGGTGGACTAAATGACTAGTCAAACACCGATATCAAATTATTTTATCAGAATGCCACATGTTGCTCAAAGAAATTAATTAGCTCACCCTTGTGGCGATTAGTTCTTATGCTACTACTTGTGCATAATGTACAAAACATTATGAGCAATGTAAAGTCACACTCTTTATGCTCCATTTTATGCTTTTTACTTAATCTTTTCTCTATTTTAAATGAAAAATGTCAATTTTGACTCAATACACTTTCAAACAAAATGATCCCTTTTATTCTCAAATAGCAGTCCATTCTATAACATTTCTCTCCATCTATCATGCATGCCCCTATGACACTTGACTTTCTTGCCTACTTTTGTCGCAAGTTTCTCAGCCCCACCCTACTTAGCAACTCTTCATTTTCTGTAAATTTAGACCCAAAAGTCTTGTTTGGCTCACCTTAGGCGACAAGGTTAGCTTAGGAGTTTGCCACTTAGCGCTCACCTATATCTTAATTTAACACACTATTTTAAAAAATACTTTTTATTTAAATAAGTAGTGTTATGTAGGGATTTTAAAAATAGTTTAAATAGACATCAAGTACTATTTGGCGAGAATTTGCTGCTCATCAAATGCAAGTCTATATTTGTCATGGAATAAATCCAAACAAATTTTCAATGAGATTTATGTATATACTACTCTACATAATAAAACACATTCAATAACTTAATTAATTATGATATGCTTGCACGTCTCAAGGTATTGGACTATGTTTCTTATTAATCAATGTCTACGCATATGCTCTATGTGTGATATGGTCATTGTAAACATTTATGTTGGTTAAGTCGGTATGCACATTTATTGAGGCTATTTCACTATTATCATAGTGCGCAATGTGACATTTAAAAATACATTCATCATATTATTCTGCTACTAGAAATTCAATTAAAAATATTATTCTATTATACATTATGAGATCAAAAATTTCATTAAGTTCATAATCATCTTCCATTTAAATAAAAAAAGTATATTTTTAAATAATTTCGAGTAAAGTAACTTGAATTAAAACAAATTTAATTCATCCACACAACGATTCTGAATTAAAATAAATTTAATTCATCCATATAATAATAATAATCAGTGTACATATTCTAAAACTCATGGACTCCACTTGAACCCAATTGACATTTTAGTACATCATGCCAAGATAATTTATGGACATATGAGTTCGTAGCAAAAACACATTCCCTTAAAAGACTTTATAAATAAATACAATCTTTTCCAAAATTTATTACATTGTAGAATAAACTTACTACATCAATCTACTAAAAGCAATAAAATAAATGGGAATGCTGCACCAATATCTCATATATTACAAAATTAACCTCATAATCCATACATCATAACAAACAAGTGTATTGGAACATCAATTAAATAAGTTCATCTAATCACAACATACATCTAGATGCATAACAATATAATGGGCTTTGATGGATGACTTTACTACACCTCATCACAAGCAGAGTGGGTATTTGGGTCTCACAATTAATGAGGATCAATATTATGCAACAATAATGTACTAAATAATTATCCACGTGATAATTAAAATAAAAACATTTCATACATGACCCAAAAAATATGATCCACAGATAGTGTAATTGTTCCTAATTTTCAAAGCCTTTCTAAGAATATTTCACATTTAAAATAAATTTTCTAAAATTTTTTAACTAATTTTTTAGAAAAAAAATTAATTTTTAAAGTCCCAAAAATATCAAACATAGGTAAAAAAAATCCACCAAAAAATAATTATGACTCCCAACAGTGTACTAAATACTCATATGTAATTTTAATTATAAATATAGTTTTTTGGAACTTTTATAAAATTATTTAATTAAATATTTAACACTTTTTACCTAATAAAAAGTTAATTTTAAATACTTCCCGAAGTCAAAAAATTACAAAAATACATATAAAAGCCCAAAATCTTGTGAGGATGACACATTCTCCGGAGGTGAAAAAAAATAAGCCCCGAAAGATGATACACGCGCTCCGCCGAAAGTGGGGATTGCATTCTTCTGTAATTCATTTTCTTAAAAACTAAGGTTTGACCATGGCTGCTGCCAAATTTTAAGACCTCGTACCTCACTCATTTTTCGATGAAAAATTGTGTACTATATATCGTTGGAAAGCTCTTGAAATAAGGAACAAATCGATATAAATTTCATGCATAATAATCGAAGTTTTACAGATCGTATTAAAACCCAAAGATTCAAATTAAAGTTATTTTCTAGAAAAATCAAAACTTTAAATATAGATCTATAACAGATCCGACGATGGACCGCCATGAACTTTTAAGGGTTATCTACTAAGGCTATTAAGAATAAATTTACCGTGGTGGATCGTTCAAAATGTATTCTTGGAATGATCTTATAAAATCAGTCATGTGGGTTTAATGCATGATTTTTTCTCTTAATAAATGTACATGCATAAGCACATATATTAGCTATTATACATGCATACAACACATATATTAGCAAATACAAGTCTATTGTTCTGATACCAATTAAGAAAATACATAATAAACACAAACGGATGTTCAACCCAATTACCTTTTCGAATCAAAAACAGTAAAAGCGGAAGCGGAAGAGACGACTTGTATTACGAGTTTTCTTGAAACATCACGAACATCCTTGAAATGCTGCAAGTGATCTTCATCATCAAATAGAATGGCTAAAATATCGAGTCGCCTATATATTTTCATGATCCAAGACCAAAGAATCTCGGAGAGCGTTACTCAAAACCTCGTGTAATAATTTAGAAAAGTACACATAGATGGATTCCTTACGCTTGCGTATATGTTTATATCCCATGACTCAACTAATGGGATAACCGCAAAATTTACGTGATAATATCTAAGTCAGTCAAACCAACCAGAACGGATAAGAGTTTTAACCACTTATCATAATTATCACGATCCACACAAATCTTGTGGATGCCAAATAGACTCGGGTTCACATGACCCAATGTCCAACACAGAGGATACGAATCCAGCAAGTACTAACATGTACATTGTGTTTGAGAAGAGGGAAAGTAAGGAGAGGAGGAAATGGAAAATAATTTTTTTTTTTAGAATAAAACCTAGAGAGTAAATAAAAGAGGAAAAAAAAAAAGAAAAGAGAAGAAAAAAATATTAATAGTTGGTAAGAGTAAAGGAATTATTAAAATTATCTCATCTTTCATTTGGCGGGAAGAGAGAAGAAAAAGAAAATAAATGGAGAGAGAAAGACAGAGGAAAGAGGAAAGAAAATAATTATTTTATTTCTTGTACTGGTTGAGAAGAGAAAATGAAGAGATTTTATCTTCTCTTCAACCAAACATAAAAATAGATCTTTATAAAGTTAATTGATCTTAAATTTTTCTAAAAGATGCTTAATTATTATAAAGTTCATATATTTTTTATTTTTGAGATGAATGACAATTGATTTTTATTTTTTAAGTTGGGATTCATTTTTATGAGCTGAGACTAAATAAATTTTATATATGACAGGAATACATTTAATATAATTTAACCTCACATGCACAACTTTCTTCCTCACTTTTTTCTGAAACCAATTTTTTTTCCCCGAACTCTCCTCTCCCTCTCTCAATCTTTCTCTCCCATTGTCTCAAAGTTGCCATCATCGCAAAGATTCTTATATCACCTCATCAAAGCTTGGTCAAAAGTCCACTGGTCTTAGGACACAAGTTCATCCGCATTTTTTCATCACCGGTGCCAACAAAAGAGAAAACGGGTGGATCAGAACCATACCTACCAGTTTTACTGCACTCTATCCTTTCTGACCACACAACAATCCTTCAACCACCAACGCAACCCCACCAATCACCCCATTAATTACGTAACCCACTCTTGAGAACCACCACACATAAAGTCATAGTTGTTTTGGTCTATTGCTTAAGTAATTATTAAGGGTGGGTTCATTTGGAAGAGATTTTGCAAGAAAATTTAATTGTTTAGCCAAATTTTTAAATTTAAATTTGTATTAATTTTGTCTTAAAAACGTATGAGCATTCGGTTAAAAAAAGGGGAAAAAACAGTATTGAATTAGTTTTTTTTTTTTCCCAAATGTATTAGAATTTTTTATTTTAATTTTTTGAAACTGTAACCCATCACTAGGGTCGATATATAGTAATAATCCACTACTAACCCTTCGCTTTCTTTGCTTCTGCAAACACTTAAACCTCACTATTCTTTGAAAAAATGAGCACATAATACCACTTGACTACTCCCACTTATATAGCTAAAAAAAACTTTCATAAACACCCACCCACTAATAAAGTAAAAGATAAGGAATCAATTTTACTTTGTCGAAAAATAATTATCTTGTTCAATCAAAAAAAGCAAGGTGTACATTGGGAATAACGTGGCGAGGATATGCTTTTTGAGAGGGAAGGAAAATGAGACTAAATTCCCCGGTCATTCAAATTGGAAAACTTCACCATGTCTAGTTGGATGTCGTTGCTCAATCAATGATAGGGGTGCAAAACTAGAGGAAAAATATACCTAACATGTATTACCCGTGTCAATAACCTCTAGAACCCAAACAAAACAGATGATGCAACTTGACACAGTTCAATCCAATCTTATTTATTTAAATTGAGTTATATATATATATATATATATATATAGAGGAAATTTACTTGGGATTCCTTCTTAGAAAGGAGATTAACTGATTGTTTAATAGAGTATTCTTGGAGAGAGTTGATTTCTCGTTCTTGAGGATTTCTCATAAACTTAAATCTTACTGTTTGTCTAAAAGGTCTAGTTGTTATACCGTGGCTATCTGTGGTGATGGTCTAGTTGTTATATATATTGGACCTAATAAATTTGATATTCTTATAATTAATAATCTCTACGGAGTGTTGTTCCGATTTTCAACCCGTAAGATCGGATATCGAGTTTTCAAAATCTTTTTTTAATAATTTTTAATAGTTAATAAATTTTTAAGGAATTGACTTGATTCTATAGTGGATAATTAAAATATCTATAACCTAATAATTAGTAAGTTTTTCAGAATTTTTTTATAATATTAATTAATAGAAAGATAAAATAGTTATATATATATATATACTTATATATATTTCATTTATGGCATATTTTGATAATTATATTTATTAACTCAGCATAATTGAAGTAAAAAATATTGTAAGTAAAAAAAATTATGACATTAGAAAATATAACTTCTTTATTTGAAAATGACATTATAAGTTTTTTATGTGTTAAATTGAATATAATATGTAATTTTTTTTATAAAAAATTAAATTACCTTTAAAAAAATTACATATAAGATCTTATTTTTGTATCGAAAATTATTTACATATAAAAAATACTTATTAATTAATAAAAATATAAGAAAATTTAATATTTAATAAATTATCAATATCTCATATCTATTAATTATAAAATATTTACCGTATGTATGCTGAAAGTGAAAGGTGTTATAATCTTAAATTTGGAATGAAAAAAAGAAAAGAATATAAAAAATAAATCAAATTAGACAGATAGTAGAGTGGGAGGATCACATCAAATGAAAAGGAGGAAGAAAAGATGAAATTTAAATTCTACAAGAAAATCTTAAAAGCAAATGAGTCCCTTTCATTTGTGTCCCCAAAAAATGCATTCTATAATGATGTAAACCAAACTTTCTAGGAAAAACATGCTTCAATTGGAGCATGAAAGCACCGTGTTTGATTTGTCCACATTAACCACCTTCACTGCATCTATCCTGAAAAATAAGCAGACACTTCCTTGTCATTTGCTTTCAATTCTTTGAATAGTCTCCCTAATCAATCCTTTATTCCACATGCAAATATGGATTTAATCATAAAAGAAAAAATGAAACTAAATATAAGTCAATCTAGTGCCAAGTCTGAGATCCTTATTAAATACTTTTGGTGTGAGGCTGTTTGTTTGTTTGTGTCGTCCCAATCAAGAAAATATGTGGCTAAATCAAGGTTTATGTGTATTTTAGGTCATGTTTGATAGGTCGGAATGAGGGTAAGAATGGAATGTGCATTTCTGATATTATTCTATTTCTGTGTTTGTTTATACTTTTTAGGCCAAAATAGTCATTCCAAATGGAATGACTATTCCCAAAGAAGCCGGAATCGTCATTCCTTATCAAAAGTCACGAAATGCTCATTCCATTCCTTATCAAAATTTAAATGAGTTATCATCAGATTTTATTATTTAAATGAGTTAACTTTTATTCCAATGTCTTTTTATTGTATTGTCCTCAATTAAATTCTATTCCAGTGCTTTCTATTGCATTGTCCTTATACATGCATCAATGTTTCTAAAATTCAACTTGTATAGTCATTTGCCGGTATTAAATAACATTATTAATACATATTTGCTTGTGTGCTTTTTTTTTAAAAAATATTTTTATGTAAGAATAAGAATATTCTTTTTATTTATTTATTTAGTATATTATAAATAAAGTGGATTGTATGAAATTAGAAATTAAAATAATAATTAGATGATTTTTGTTCTATATTTTTTGGCTGAGTGATTGTTTGAGTGTCTGGATAGTAAATTAGGTCAAATCGCTTAAAATCATCTAAACAATTTGAGGGCTATGATTCTTTTAAGAATTCTCTTCAATTTCTGTTTTCCCTCCCTAAGTGATTGTTTTTTAATCCGCCTCTTATGAAGAATGTATGTCTTATAGAACAAAATGTTTTGAAAAATAATTTTGAGAAGGTGTTTCACAAATCCAAAATCAAGCACCAGAAATGAAACACAGAGGAATCAAAAGCAAGTGTCACGAGTCTAGAAAACAGTGCACAATTTTTATGCAATAATTGTGTTTCATTTCGTGGAACTAGACAAACCAAAACAAAGAAAGCACTTTCACTTTTACCATATTGATGTAAACTACTACTGGAATTACAAAAGCTAGAACATAGAGGAAAAATGCCATACGCGATGGCTGTGGCGTTAAACCACGTTCACATGAACGGAGTATTTTTTATGAGTATGGTATATTATATAGTAATATTTTTTTTAATGATATGCTGTTTTATATATATATATATATATATATATTATTTTATTTAAAAAATAAATTATATTACACATCATAAAATATTATTTAAAAAATATATTACCATATCATTGAATCAAAGTCCGGACCCATTTAAAATTTTTTCCACATGAAGAGACTACTAACAGATAAATGAAAAGATCAATAATGGGTATAGAAAAAGAAGAATGGGTACAAATCACTCACTTTCGAAAATTCCACTACTACAATCCAAAGCACTTTGATAAGTCTACATATGGCTTCAACTACCTTCTTTTTTCTATCGTTTCATTTCATTCTAGGGTTTTCTTTTTTTTTTTCCTTTTCTATTTTTTTGGGAGGAAGAGGAAGTGATCTTTCTTTTAGGAATTCAACAACCCAAAAATTTGCTCATGTTGCAAATAGGTATGAAAGTAGAATTATTTAGTTGTATTACGCTATCAAGCTCCAGAAATGTAAACTAGTCGAATTAAGTGGTCATTTAAGATTGACACAATAAAATTATAATCAAATTTAATTTATTTATATTTTAAATTAATCTCAAAAAAACATTTAAGTAATTCAAGTTTAAGTAACTTATTTATTTATTTTTTTATATAATATTAAAATAATAAACTAATAAATTTTAAAATATATTCAAATTTAATTTATTCATCTCTTAAATAAATTTTTTACTCAATTAATTTATATAAGTTGATTTATTTTACCATCCTCTCTCCAATCTATTCCCCTTGGCTTTTCTACCTTATTCATATGACAAGCCTAATTAATTTGTAAATCACCAGTATCAAATGTTATTGAAATGACATCTTTAGGCAGTAGTGTCTACTTAATTATTGTGACATATATATACCACAATTCTTTCAGTGCGCTGGCCGTTGGTTTTTTGATTTGCGTACCCTTTTTTACTTTTTGGGAAACGAAAATGATTGAAAAACTAATGTGATCGTTACTTTCCAAGTGTCATGCATATATTACACATCTGTATTACAAAAGATATTCAACAATCTTATTTTTTCAAGTAGTCTTCTCTGCACAAGAAAACCAAAATAGTCACTTCAACTTTTTTTTTGGGTAGACAGAGGGATAAGTTTCATTAATCAAATGCTCAATAAAAAAAAAATAAAAAAAATTGAAACACAATGATCAGTGGTATTACTTGTTGAATTATTTTAAAAAAAGACTTAAGTATTTGCAAAAATTAAAAAAAAAAAAAAGGGTTAGAAAAAAATTAAAACTATAAGTTCCAGAAATTAGCTAGGCTTAAAAAAGGAAATAGAAAGGTACATTATTGTTTGTTGAAAGAAAGTGAAACATAGCAGAAGCTTTCATGTGAGGTGGTCCTTCTTTTTGGAACCACATTTGTCAGTTTTTTTTTTTCCTTCCCCAAAGAAGATGGAAAGTGATATTACCTTGAGAATGAAAAAGTTGAATGACATACCTCTTCTTGGATGCTGTAATTTTCCAACTAAGAAATGAAAAGAATGGGTTAGCCAGGCCTTGGGGGTTGGGGCTGCGTTGTCCCACTAACATGCGTGCAGTGTTAGGCTTTCATGTATTCATGTACTGAGACGAAAGGAGGGCCACACGTGGCCTTTGGTACGCACATCGCCACAAAACCAATTCAGTGGTCACTCATTCTTGACAACTGAGTTTTGTCCCCTTTGGATATTATTTGATTTCGACACTTTCACCTTTTGTGCTTTCATTCTATCAAAAATGGTTTCTGCATTCAATGATTTTAGTATTATTCAAACAGTTTAAGTGTACACATATATTATAATTAATGTGAATTCGATTCGTCATCCTCCCCAAATCATTATATAAAAAAAATGGGAGGCTTTCCATTTTTTGAGAATTTTTTTCTCTTTACTCTCCTTTTTTCATTGTTAATTTTACTTTTCTCTCTCTCTCTCTCTCTCTCTCTCTCTCTCTCTCTCTTTCTCTTCTTTTTTTTTTTTAATATATTTTTTAGTCTATGATTTATATGAAGGAAGAGAGAGTCACCTCTCTTGAAGGTGTTTCTGCTGTCACAAGGAGTGGCGACAACAGTAGTAGTAGGACCGTAGAAAGTAGGGGGGCAACCACTTTTGGATCTTTCGATCATTTTGACCCTCCCCTTCCCTAGATAAGGAGTGACAAGGAGTTGGCGAAATTTGTAAGTAGATATGAGGGGATTCCACTGGGCATAATTGTGGAGTTGGCTGATAGGATTTTCAGTGATGTTGAATGTATGAGGCCTAGGTACATTAAGTTTCACTCGTTGGTTATAGCCCTATGGTTTAAATTTCTTATCCATACCTTTTTTTGCCAATTCATTTGGCATTACAACACTATTCTAAGCTAGTTGATGCCAGGTGGTTATAGGGTTCTTCTAAGTTCCTTAACCTTGCCTTAGATTTACATCCTAGACTTGGTTTTAAATGAATTTAGGGCTACCCATCTTGTTAGGAGATTTTCAAATCATCATTTTTATATCACATCCCACTCACTTGGAGTTTTAATCCGAAACTGGCCCAGAAGCAACAAAGGTTGGGATGTGTATACTTTGGAGATTGGAGAAGGTTAGCAGTATCTTCTAGGGGAATCCTTGTACCATGTCACCTAAAGATAGAGAGATCCCCATAAGTGTTAGAGGTTTTTTGAGTTTTCTCATTATCCCAAGTCTTTATGTTTGGACGGGCATCAATTTTTATTACCATATTTTGTAGGTCCCAAGCCAAATAAAGTGCCAAATAGGCTGAAGTACGATAAGACGATGGTAGAGGAAGCTAACAAACTCAGCGAACATGAATAGAGCGAGCTTCTTAATCCTTGGAGAGCTTTGGAAACAGTCGAGCTGTCCATTAAGATGGTTATGCCCAGCGTTCCGGTTGACATTTCTATCACTATAAAGTATAGCCTGGGCTATAGTTTGGACAATGGGGCTCTTCTCGATAGAGGGTTTATAGTTTAAAGGGTAGAGCAGGGATTATGCAATATTTTGTCCCATTAACCGATACATTGAGGAAGAGGGTTTCCTCTAAAGGGTCTGACCCTAAGGTCAAGAAGAAGGTCACTAAGGTTGACTAGCAAAAAAAGGCCTTTGCGTAGTGACAACCAAGAGTAATAATCAGGGATTCTCCCTTTGTCTCTCTTATCGCCCTCGCCACGCCTATTGCCATCATTCCCCTAGAAGGCCAATACCATTGATTCCTCCTAGTTATTCTTTTTCCAATCAACCTGCCAGTGCTTCCATTATTAGGAACGATCAAGATGTCGTGGATATAGTTTGGGATTTTGACCATTCCTGTGATTTCAGATCTTGAACATAATCTCGAGCTTTACGCTGTAATACCAAGTTTTTTAAGCTCTTACAAAGGTAACACGTTTTGTGGATGCCTTTCCCTCTTCATTTTGGGAGATATACTAACACATAATTTTTCTTTTTAGGCCATGGTGAGGGTTGCAGAGTGGTTAACCTATTTTGAAGACATGCTTGCTGAGAATCAAGCTGATCAGCTGGCCATAGAGAAGATCGAAAAGGAAATTTTAAGTCTGTGATAGAAAGTTACCGAGCTAAAGGCCACCGATCAGAAGAAAAAATAGGAGTTGGCTACTATTTGTGAGTAGAAGGCGAAAACAAAGGTAGAGAGGGGCGATTTAAGGGCCCAATTACATATAGTGGTGACTGGACAAAAGAAAGCAAAAGAAGATCTCCTCTCCCAAGCCTGGTAGTTTTATCAAAAGCAGGTTGAAGAGCTTCACTGAAAGGCTTATTATCATGACTATGACAACGTTATGGCCAGTTTATCCCATTCTTTTCCTCATGTTTCTATGAGCTTGAGGCTAAAAAAGAAGGTTTTGGGAATAGGTCTCCTATTTGTTCTCTTATTTTTTTCATTCTCTTTTACTATTGTAGGAGAGGGGACATGCCTTCCCAAAAAGGACACTGATGAGGCTACTAGGACTGAGGCCACTACGGCTGTTGATGATATTTCTTAAAATGCAATTATTATTCTTAATGGTGATGATATTGCCCCTATTGATAGTGATAATGCTGCATCGTTGGCACTGAGGGTGCTAACCCTTAGACTTATTCTATAATTTGTTTCTTTTTACATTTACACTTTTTGTATGACTTCCATTTTGGTTAATGAAGATCTCTTTATTTGAAATCTCTTACATGGTTGCATGTTTGAGATATTTGTGTTATTAGGATGGATCTTTTATATTAGTGGAATTTCTCCAGATAGTGGTATCCAAGCTAAACATCCGGTACCACACTCAAGTTAGCAAAAGCTTAGTTGTTTATAATATAATAAGTATAGTAGAATTGAGATAGGAATGTTAGAACTGGTTCTAATGCTTTATGAGTTTTGGCCTTTAGTTTTTTTGTCTTTAAGATATTTCTCAGAATCTAGTGTCTAGACAAAACTAGTCCTCTAGATCCCTACCTATTTCTGACCTAAGGGTAGGATGGGTTAATTTCTACTAAGTGGCAACACCAAGTTGGTACTAGAATGGATTCTGACTTGTTTTGGAGATCTCAATCAAGAGTAAACTCTTGGTTACATGCTTGAGGGCATACCCTAGGCATGCCATTTTTAAGAGTGGACTCCCAGGGCACCTAAGTGGACTTCTGGTAATCCTGAGAACAGATTCTCTAGAAAGTCAATGTGACACTTGCCTTTTCTTGGTGATATGCTCGAGGGTAGATCGTAAGCACATTTTTCATTTTTGGAATCCTAATTAAGATCAAACTTTGGTTACATGCTTGAAGGTGTACCCTAGGCATGTCATGTTTTAGAGCGGACTCCTAAGCACATAAGTGGACTCTTAGTGTTGCTGAGAATGGATTCTCTGAAAGTGTCAGAACGAATGTTGGTTATTTGACGTTTAAGTCGCATGCTTGAGGACGGACCCTATGCATGCCATTTTTAGAGCGAGCTCTTAGCCACTTGAGTGGACTCTTAGTGCTAGACTTTTGGTTACATGTTTAAGGGTAGACCCTAGGCATGTCTTCTTTAAGAATGGACTCTTAGGCACCTAAGCGAACTCCTCATATTAGACTTTTAGTTACATGCTTGAGGGCAGTCCCTAAGAATGTCTTCTTTGAGAGAAGGCTCTCAGGCACTTGAGAATACTTCTGGTGCTAGAGTTTTGCTTACATACTTAAGGTTGGACCCTAGGCATGTCTCTTTGAGAACGAATTATCAGGCACCTAAACAGACTTCTATTGCTAGGGAGAATGGATTATCTATTCTTTGAGCACGATTGTTGGTCATCTTTATATCGGGAGCTAAGTTAAATGGTTCTCAGGTGGACACAAGTTTTGGGTAAGTGGTGATAGAAATGTCGCTTAAATCTTTGGACCTATGAATGCTTTAAATGAGGCCTTTTATTACTAATACATTTACTGGCATATTTTGTACGTCTGTTAGAATGACATATAATTGACGCTTGCCTTTATGGTGACTCTTGGGTTGAGCCCCATTCTAGGGGGTCTGATTTTCTTAGCTGAGGGGGAATGAATTAGTCATTAGTTGCTTATATGCTTACTATAATGTTTATGAAAAATTGTAATAGCCAAAGCTTTTTGTTTGCCCAACCGTTGATTTTATCCCATCATGGGTGGTCGGGATTTGTCAGGATCCTCTATATATACCATTGTCTTGCGATTTTGGGTTATCATTCCTAGTATTTTTGCTATCCCTTGCTTCTAATTCTTTAATGGCACTTGTTTGGAGGTTTTACTATTGGCGAGTGCTTTCATTGATGTGGTTTCTTTATTTCAGCGATGGCCTAGGTCCTTTGTCAGTGAACAGGAGTGTCTAGTTCAGAGGGGAATGATGGGGGTCTGGTAGGGCACTTCATCTTCTATCGATGTTTTCCTATCCTCTCCACTAGTTCTTTCTTTGGCCCTATTTTCTCCTCACAATCTACCGTAAGGCCGAGTAGGTGGTAAAGACCTGGTTTTACATTAGGTTGGCCGCCCCTTCTTTGCTCAAAAGAATTTGTCTTGCCTCCTCCCTCTTTCTCTACTCAAACTTCTTTTTTGTTCCTCGGCCACCACCTTTTCCCCTTTCATCCTTTCTCTTTATTTCTTTTCAATGTCATCATCCTCATATTTCGTACTTTACCATCTTGGTCGGGGCTCAAGAAGCAAAAGACGATGGAGTGGAGTTCTGCACCTATAGTATAAAGACAAAAAGTGATGAAGTTCTTGGTCCTATCGGGGATTGAAACCAGAGTACTCTATGTTATTGTATATATTTTTGTTGTTTGAAAAAGCTTTGTAACTTGTATTTGTAAGAGGAAAATTTAAGCAATAAATTTTCTCTTTCTTGAAGTCTTGTATTCAGACAAAATTCTAAAGGAATTTAAAGTTTATGGACTGAAAATATCATAATAATCCATATTGAAAGGCAAATCTCAACTTGAATATAAATTTGTTTCTCAAACAATCGCTCCTAGGGTGGGTGTTATGAGACAAAGTAGTGGACGGGTTTCTAGGGTTTTCTAGACTAATTTGGAATGAGGTTGGGCAGTTGGACTTATACATAATATTTTTTTAAGTGAGTTGTATTCCACTATTTTGACACTTTCTGCTTGTAAAGATCCTCCAATATGTAAAACCCTTTGCCCTCCCATGTTTGTGATATTGTATGGGCCTTCCCAATTTGGGCCCAACTTACCAACACTAGTTGATTGTGTGTTTGGAAACAATTTTCTAAATACCAAGTTGCCAACTTGGAATGTTCTTTCCTTGACCTTCTTGTTGAAATAAAAATATAAATTTTGGTGATAGGAGGCTAACTTGATGAGGGTTTGATCCCTTCTTTCCTCTTGGAACTCTACATTGAGCTGAAGCATCTTATCATTCAATTTGGGAACCACAATTTCGGTTCAAAGAGTCGGAGCAACTGTCTTTGGGGGAATCATTGCATCAGAGTCGTAGGCTAAAGACAATGGGATTTCTTCCGTGGGGTGTCTTTTGGTTGTTCTCTAAACCTAAAATACCCCTAGGAGTTCCTTTAACCTTTTCTAATGGCATCTTTGAGTCCATTCTTTAGGTTTTCCAAGATTTTCTTATTTGAGCCCTCAACTTGTCCCTTTTTTAGGGGGTAATAATATGAGGCTAGAAGGTGAGTTTTGATCTTTAGTTCTGTATAAAAACTACTCTCTAGATTTCTATGAACTAGAGCCCATTGTCTGAGACGAAGCGCTTTGGGGATTCTAAATCGACATATTATGTATGTCTATATGAAATCTCAGATATGGGTTTCTTTTAACATTGCTAATGATGTGGCTTTGATCCGCTTAGTGAAGTAATCAGTGGCCACTAGAAGGAATTTCCTCTATTCGAGAGTCATTATGAATGGTCTCATAATATCTAACCCCCATTACATGAACGGACAAGGGCTGCTCAACAGACTTAGCTTCCCTAAGGGCTATCTTAAGATTAGGGCAAATCTTTGGCATTTATTGCATTTTTTGACTAGTTCATTGGTGTCCTTGTGCATTTTTAACCTGCAGTAACCCTCATCAATTACTTTCTGAGGGAGAAACCTTTCCCTAGTGTGGTTTTCTACATATTCCTTCATAGATCTCTCTCATGACATGTTCTGTCTAGACAAGGTTCAAGCACTTTAGATTCAGTCTAGCGTATGACTATAATGTCCTATAATTTTGTAATATAAAATAAATGGAGTAAAATATAAATAAAATATTATTATGGTATATAATTGATTTATAATGTTAAATAATAGGTTAGAAAACTTTTGAAAGCTATCAGAACTCATTTAAACAAATTAAATGACTATAAGGGCAAAATAGTCATTTTTTCATCATCCTAGGTTAGGCGCGAGTGTAGTACCCAAGAGATATTGTAATGGGACTTAAAAGAGTGTTAGAAATATTAACTTGGTGACGAACTAAATAGCATATAGTTTAAAATGACTAAAAGGGTAAAAAATAAAGAGAATGAAAACCTATTAGAAAGAGGCAAATTACTTTTTAAGCAAAATTTGTGTTTCTTGGCTATAAATACCCATCAACCACAACCTTTGCTGCCCATTCTTTCATTTTTATAATGTCTCACTCTCTCTCTCTCTCTCTCTCTCTCTCTCTCTCTACATTCATGGCTCTAAGGGAGAAAAGGCTAGGGTTTTTTTTCTAATTTTCTTCAATTCTTCAAGAAATCAAGCCTCACCAAGGATCTTTATTGCAAGATTCTACACTTTTGGGATTTCTATAACCATTTGAGAGCTAGGATTTTCTATTTTCTTCAAATTTTCTTAGATTCAAGATACATCAAAGCTACATAGGATGAGATCATCCATCTTAGAGTGGTTCTACCCAATTTGTCACCTATGACTTGGAGAAATCAAGTTAGGAACTACACAAAAAGACTAGGATTTACTCTAAATTTATAAAAAAAGGTAGGCATTTCTAACCTAAGGATAGGATGAGAGTGTGAATATATATGATGTGCATTATATATGCTCCTCATGAAATGATATTCGTGTTTGTTGGGTTTTGTTATGGTAGAAATGATGAAAGTATACTAATTGTAGATGCCTCATTTGTTTGTATAAGGTGAAACCTTAATTATGCGACTTTTGAGGGCATTTCAGTCAATTTAATGGCCTATTTTGAGAAATCCCTTGATTAGGGATGGTTTCATATTTTTTGAGAAAATTACTAAGATACTTCCCACCTAGGGGTATTTTGGTAATTTCTTACACAATTTGGTCCTTAGGGTATTTTGGTCATTTTAGACACTTTTGACCCCTAAAGGGCATTCTCGTAACTTTGCACATCTCTTTAGTCTTCAAGGCCACTCTTGGTAATTCGTAGAGGCTATCTATCTCATAGGAGAAGTTTTGATAATTTTACAACAATCTTACTTTTAGTAGGACTCCTCTACTCATTAGAGGGCGTTTTGGTAATTTTACCAAAGTCTTACCTCTAGTAGGACTCTCTTACCCTTGAGTGGCATTTCGGTATTTCTGGCCATAGTCTTACTCTTAGTAGGACTTTTTTGCACTCTTATGCCTTTTGGAGTGCATTTTGGTAGTTTTTCTAGAGTCCTACCCCTAATAGGACTCTTGTCTTTTGGGAGGCATTATGATAATTTTTCAGAATCCCACCTCTAGTAGGACCTTTCTGCTCAATGGAGGGAGTTTTGGTAATTTTGGTACCATTTTACCATTTTAGGAGTATTTTGGTAATTTTGGCACAATCCTACCCTCAGTGTGACTCTTTAGACACTTAAGGGTAACTTTTCGTAATTCCAATGTCACTTTACCCATCTAGGAATACTTCAGGTAATTTTAGTGATTTGGTGACAAAATTGGGCACATTTTCATGCCTTGAGGGGCAATTTGATCGGTTCCATCCCTTTGGGGCAATTTAGAAATTGTCATCAAATTGGAAGGAAATTTGTTAATATTGAGTGATAGTAGTTCATTTATGCACAATTAGGACTCGAGCAATGCTACTAAGAGCACAGTGTGTATATGCACATGAGGGTCATATTTGTTAGATGAAGATAAATACAATAACTAACAATGTTTAAAGCAAATTAAAACTCAAAGTTAACTCCATCCAATGGATAAGACCTTTGTACGCATATGCGCACTGGACTCTTTAATAGTGTTACCCTTAGGATTTTTCTTTTTTTTGAAGTTTTGTTAGATCTAACTTTTAGACATTTTCTTTAGAGGAGATACATTGAATCTAGGCATTTGCATTGTTGGAAATAAACTCTTTTTTTTTTTTAGAAATAAACTCTTTTTTTTTTTTTTTGTTAATTTTCATTTGGTCTTGCATGTAAACATTGATCTTATAGGTTTTTGGATTTTCATAATTCATTTTTAACTCATTTATTTAAAATATTCATTCCTTAGGGTAATTATCACAACTCGAAACCTAGCCTATGCGGATTAGGAGTCTGTGATTGGCCACCGAGGCCTTTCAATGATTAAACCATCTTTCTAATTAAATATTGATCAAACACAATGGAATGTTCTTTTATTTTTATTTTTCACATTCATAAAGTAAACCAATAACCTGGTCAGTCATTTCAACCATTGTCTCCAAATAATGTAGTTTCTATAACACAATGCGATAGTGAATAAGTTTGAAATTATACAACTAAACTAGTTCAATAACAATACATCTGACTTCACATGGTCGAAAATCATCTAATCCATTTTCAGTTAAAGATCCATGAAAACAACTCGCTTCCTTGCTTAATCACTTAGTCTGCATTGCTTGAAACGTGCTTGTCTAACTATTTCCTGAAAACATGGTAAACATCTGTAATGAGCTTGGCGGATTCGTGAGAATTTCATAACATGCCAAGGGTTTCAAAACTATTATGTAGTTCTATACTGAAATGTCTATATTCATTTAGAAATAGAATACGTCATATACAAGTCTATAATTAAAACAAAACACAAGAGTTTAACAAATAGTATCAAATTCATTTTCAATAGTTCTTAGTTCAATCATATTAGTAATGCAATAATCAATATCAAAGTTCAATCATAGTCATAGTTTAACAATCAATATCATAGGTCAATCATAGTCATTGTTCAATAAATCAATAACATAGTTCGATAAACAATATCATATTAATTTTTAATAGTTCTTAGTTCAATCGTGGTCATAGTTCAATAGCATAGTTCAATAAACAAAATCGTAGTTCAATAGTTAATATCATGGTTCAACCATAGTTATAGTTCGACACATCAAATTCATAGTTCAATAGTTAATATCGTAGTTTAATCATAGTCATAGTTCGATAAATCAAATTCATAGTTCAATAGTCAATATCATAGTTCAATCATAGTCATAGTTCGATAAATCAAAATCATAGTTCGATGGTTCAAAGTTCAATCATGGATCATACTCGATATTCACAAGGGTTCAAACCATAAACTCATTTTCTATGGTCAGCAAATTAGAACCTCACTGACTGAGATTGATATTCAATGAAACTAGTTCGATAATGTCATTCTGTGCAACTCGCCACCAATATACCCTATGGTTGGGATTCGTTAAGTCACAATATATTCGATAATGCCCATATATAGAAGATTCTATGGTCAGTAACTTAGAACATCGCTGACTGAGATATATATTTAATGAAACTAGTTTAATAACGCCGTTTTGTATGGCTCGCCACCAATATGCCCCGTGGTTAGGGTTCGATGAAGTCTCAATCTATTCAATAATGACCATACATAGAAGATTGGTTTATTCAAAACATCAAAATCATATCCAAAATTAATAAGCATCAATCACAAGTTCAATTATCCAAATAAGAGTTCTTATTTAGTATTTAGTCAAAAAAATTCAAAGACGAGTAAGAAACCATATAGTGTTTTGAGTATCATCACGAAACATTTTTTTAAATCATAAAGAAGAAAATATGTATATATTGATGAATCATCCAAACATAAATTGGGTACAATGTATCTATAATCAAAATTCATAAAGAAAAATACAATATATCGATAAGTCATTCAAAGAAATATCAAGTAAAAAACATCTATTATCAAAGTCATGAAAGAATTCAATATTTGTGTCTATAATAAAATTCACCTTAAACATGGCATGAAATACTCACCTGAAGTCCAAAAATCTTATGCCCAAAATCTTTCCTTTAGTCAAAGGTCCATATAACACAATTCAAGATCTTATTACATACTTATTTAAAGTGTTACTTAATTAAATCGCAAACTCAAAGATCTTTATATTCCAATTTCACTCTTCTGGTAGCCTCGTTAAGCCTTAAAAACATATTGGTCATTTTCAATTTGTTACCGGGTCTCATTTTCCTTAAAAAGAAATCACTGTTAGGTCTAGAATGTTGAAGATAATCTGTTTAGTCTTTTTCGGATCTTAATTTGCTTACCTATAGCTTATATTAAACCTAGGGGTATTTTTATGATTTTATACTTTCACGAGTCATATTTTTGGTGCTTCGTTTGTTAAAATGGACTTTACCGTTGAGTCTGGACTATCAAAGAAAGTCAAAATAAACCCTTTCGGACATTTAACTGGCTTTGTTGTCACTAAAGGCATTTTGGTAATTATTATATTTTACGTATCCTAATTTTTGGGATTCTATTTCATAAAACGAATCTCTCCATTGAGTCCAGAATGTCGAAAAAAGTCAGAATACATTATTCTTTCATTTTATTCAGGTATGGAGCATTTATTATAATTAAATTAAATTAATTTAACTTCATCAATTTATTTAATATTTTAATATATTATTAATATTTTAACACAAGTGACACGATGGTACACGTGTGACCCTTAGGTTTCTCACGTGTGGGAGTTTTCTATTTCGAACCTAGGGAGCTGCAGCTCCTTTTTTTTCTTCTTCTGAGTTTTGGTTTGCCAAATGACAAATAATGAGGTAATTCAGGGATAGGATATCCTAGTCCTGACCAGGTTGTCAAATCAAGGGCTTATCCCTGTTGCCAAATATACTAATTTCACTTAATTCATTTAATTTCAAGGCTCAAAACGATGTAGCTTTAATTAATCATTTCTACGCCTGGGCGGGTTCCGACCAGAACCCGAAACTGACCCAACCCGTACTGTTCATCATCTCCCCTACTAAGACATCATTGTAGCCTTAATTTCTAGAAATTTTAGGGTTCTATTTTGCGAGTTTTTTAGCATTCATTTTCTTTGTTTGCAAGTCTAATCAACCCCTTTAATTCTTAACTTACATTTTTCTGTTGATTTCATGGCCTAAAATGGTCTCTAGAGCTTGGTTTGGATCTAATAATCGTAACTGAAATTTGTGCAATTCATGCTGATTTCTCTACCAAACCAATTTTGGTTTGATTTGGTGTGATCCTAAGGTTAAGGGGATTTTATATCCGTTTTAAAAATCGAGCTTAAGACTCTGTTGGTGAGGTTGGGTTTGAAACCCGTAGCCTCCAGCTTCAAGTTTCTCTCTCATTTCGATTCCATTTAATGTGATTTTTGTTGTTTTGAAATCCTTGGATAATCTAGTTCGAGTCTCAATCAACCAAACTCAGTTAGTTTCAGTTGGTTCAAACCCAAACTAAAGTTGTCATCAATGGCGATTTCTTACAGGTCTTAGTGTTCTAGGCTTCCTAGGTCTCACTTTCACTTCCCAAACTCTAGTACAATGTCAATAAGGGTCATGCATGCGTTCTAACTCTATCAAAAAACATGTTAATAGTAAAATTTCTTAGAGAGAGAAAATTCAGTTTGTGTTTTACCTCTAATAGTGAAGTTTCCCTCTCCTTGCTTCGATTCTAACTCCTTCTAATGCTCCTAGGGTTTGCTTCAGGGTTGCATGCAAAGCTCTCCTTCTCTTTTTCTTTTCCTTCTTCTTTTTCTTCTTTCTTTCTTTCTTTCTCTCTCTCTCCAGCCGTAAGTCTTGGTCTGAATTTGACACACACATTTAAGTCCCTCACGCAATAGTCTGAATACACTCTTATACACTCAATGCATGCATACAAACCATAAAGGATTTGCATGTGTTTCCATTGGTTGAAAGGAAGGTACAATGGGGTGATGCCACTTGTCTCTTTTTTCCTGAATTTTCCTACACATTTTTGTGTTATATATTTTTCTTGGAGCTATTATAGCACAAAAGTGCTAATATCCTAGTGGCTATCCCTTTTGGGTAAAGTTCTTCCTTTATTGCTTGGTCTTGGGTTCAATACTTTGTAAAAGCATTTTGCTCATTGTTCTTCTTTTCCTTTATTTTAATTACCTTACATTTAGTCTTCTTCAATTAATTTTTATTTATTAATTCTTTGGTTACTAGCTAACATTATTTTTGTCACTAGTACTAGTCTTCTTGATTTTTGTCTTCTTATTGTAACTTGTGTCGTTTATGGATAATTTAGGAAGTATTGTTTCCTAATACTCAACATAGTGTAATTTTATACTAATGACATTAACATCTTTTTAATTGAAACTAATTACTTGTTAATTAGGTTAGGGGCGTTACAATAATTATTTGATTTTTTTAATTTAATCACGTAATTATCACCCAAGACATGATCCTAACTCTCCATTTGTGAAGTCAATTATAGACTCTTGGATCAAAACCCAATATTTTGCCTATAAATAGACCCTCATCGGTCACCATTATAGAGATTTAGAATTTCATAGCCTTATGTTCTGTGCTAGTGTAAGCTCTCTCTCTCTCTCTCTCTCTCTCTCTCTCTCTCTCTCTCTCTCTCTCAGAAGTTCTCAAGTATTTCTACTCTCAAGACCAAAGCCTTGCTTAATTGACAATCCCAAGTCAAGAAGCAAGCCAACACTCTACCTAAGCAACAACTTCATATCGAACAATCCTAGCCGAAGTGCTACCTGACATCCGCAACTACACAAGGTACATCCTAAATCCTTACTTGGTAATTTTTATCCGGTGATCCCCCTCTTTATCACTCTCGATAAGAGAGGGTAAATTGGAGAATTATGTGAGTCTGATTCCATCTTAGGATGGATACGTAGGAAGCCTATGAGCTCGAGTCAAATCGTCTTCCCCTTTCTCTTTACTTTATTTATTTTATGCTTGTACATTTCTTAATCTTTTCTTTTTTATTTATTCGATTGATTATCATCTTCTATTATCATTGATAAAAGTGGGTGGCATAAGCTCACAAGCCCGATCTATTCTCTTCTATCAAGGAATAACAATTTATTGACTTTTATCGCCATTGATAGAAGCAAATAAAGGCGATTTCAAAGCCTTTTTCTCGTTATTGCTTTATGTTTTAGTTACTTATCAATGTCTTTCTCTTTCTAGACTTTTCCTTATTTCTATTTTTATGTGGTGAATGAGCATTGTATGTGGACATTTGAGATTGGACCATTTGGATCGGGTGAGGTGGGTGCTTAACACAGTCCCATTCCGTACCTTAGCCCCAAATCCAACTTTCTTTGGTTTCATTTGTTTCAATACTTTTATTTTATTAACCCATGTCTAGGAGTTTAGAATGTATTTAGGATCCCAAGCGATGAGAATTTCCTTTATTTTGTTTCTTTTGCTTTCATTTACATGTATCATTTTTCCATAAGTTGTAACGAGTTTGATTATATATTTTTCTAAAACAAGTTGGTGACTCCTCTCTCTATTTTTATTTTCTTAGAAGTGTTCTTTCTCCCTTAGGGAAGGAGACAGTCGGGAATCCCCAAATCTTTGATGGCCTATAGATTTTCTAGCGGTAGCTATCGCACCAATAATGTGTTATTATATGCAATTGGACTTATTTCCTACATTCTTATGTGCCTCCTTGTGTTCGAAGCCTTTTGGATCGTTTATTGGATCTTACATGATGATTAAATTTTGATTACTTGATATGTATGAACTCTCGTATGTGCTATGTCTACCATATGTTTGTTAAAGTATGTTTATATGTTATGTTCTATGCTTATAATGTGTAGTCTTGATAAATGGAATATATTATGAATGCTAAGTGATAAGTATATATATATATATATGTGTGTGTGTGTGTGTGTGTGTGTGTATGTGTGCGTGTGCTTGTATAATGGAAAATAATGTATAATAAATGATATAAGTTGAGTTTGGGAATTATGGATGTATAATTTGGATTTTCATATATAGCTTGTAACAATATGAACATAAGTATCCACATGGCACCACTTGAATTTCTACTTTTGTTAGATTCTTTTATAGGGACATTATTTTAACCCCCTACTAGATGCAAGAAATGGTGTGGAGCCAATGACTTGAAGGCATTCTTAGATGCACGCCCTTTAGATATACTCCATTTGAAGATCAATGCTATTTGACTTTTGGCTTTTGACATAAAGTGTTCATAAGACTCTATGTTTTGTAAAATTTTAATAATTGACACGTAAAGTTTAACTTACTCTTGTTAATTACTTAACTCATGTATGAAACTTGAAGGACACTTGTATGTAGTAAGATTTCAAAGTATGAAACTTATATATGTATGTATGGAGATGAACTATAAATACTTTCTTAACAAAGATTTTGTAATTTAGATCTTTTGATGTCTTGATGATGATTAAATTAGCTCTATGTATGATTAATTATGAAAAGATGCATATAAATGACATGTCCTTTTGATTGTAATCATCCTATCTAAGTTATATTAGTTTTGTTGAGGGATAAATTTGGTAAGTAGTTGAAAAAAACCCAAAGTATTAGGTTTAAAATTTTCAGCAATATTTCGAGTCGACTAGATGGCTCCATAAGTCTACTGAAAACAATAGTAGGTAACTTCACTAAAAGTCCAGGACTTGCATTCGATTGATATAAAGAATCAGTTGATTGAAAGCTAGCTTCAACCTACTAGAAGTTGGGTCCAATCAACTAAGACCCATATAATATCTACACTACTCTGTACTCTGTTGTGTACAATGTTGTAACTTTGAATACCTTATTTATATCGAATGTCATTAAGTAAATGTCATTATTTAACTTCTATTTTCCATTTACTTAAAATATTTCAATTTGAATAAAGAAGTACCCCCCATTTGGAATCAATAAAATAGTTCCAATGGTTAAATCCTTAAGAATAAAAAGTCTACTCTCCTTTTTAAGAACAAAATTTTGAATTTCCTAAAAATCACTGTCTTGGTTCATTACTCGTTCGATGGGTTACCCTTAAACTAAATTTTATTATAAATCATTTTTAGACTAATGAACACCTAAGGTAGAAAAAGTGAGACTTTTTCAAGGTTAATTCTAAGTATTTTAAATACCTATTTTTGAGGGTCTTAGTGTGACAATATACCTTGATCAAACCTAAGTGAATAGAGGTTCAGATGACTTCCATTGACTTGACTACACATAAGGGGTTAATTATATATAATCTATGTTAATTTTTCATCATTTCTCCAGTCCTTGAAACTTAGGTTGTGACAAGGACTTCTCATATGACACTTCGTTGACCAACATATCGTGCATGGCTAATTTGTGCTAAATCTTCTGAGCTTTTGCCTTGATGTTTGGGAGAGTCCCATATTTTAAGTAGGCAAAGATTAGATCATGCCAACTGGGGGTGTGTTCTATCTGTGCCACTTAGATTTCTTCTCCTATGCTTATCTTAAGATGAAATCTACCAAGATGTGGCACTTGAATTGGAATTCCATGGTGGATCCTAGGTTAGCCAAGGCATCGAAATGGATGTTCTCCTCACTTAAAAATTTATGTATGGTGTGCTTCGTGATAAAGCTAAGTTGTTCTTGAACTTTCTCCAAGTAGGCCACCATTTTAGTACATTTAGTGACATAATCTCCGTTGAACTGGTTGACTATGCGTATGAGTTGCAAAAGATGTCGGGGGCCTTATATACAGCCTTGTTATTGGAAGACTTGAAACTAAAAGTGAAGGCATATTCTTTCATGGTCACTTATAGCGTGAACAATAGTAAACCTGCTCCTAATCCTCTTCACTTGGATGAGTCATCCATATGGAGCTTGCATCCTCCTTTCTAGGTTATGGCGAAAGAGTTATGTTCTAAGCAGGGTTTTTCTGTAATGTATTCAACTACAAAATTGACCAAAACCTAGCCTTTAATGGCTATTCAGGGTTGGTATCTGATGTCAAACTACCCTAGCTTTACTGACCACTTAGAAGTTCATCCTAAGGCATCCAGATTGTATAGAATGGCTCTCAGCGGATATTCTATAATGACAACAATAGTGAAGGCCTAGAAGTAAGGTTGTAGCTTTGGGAAGCTACAATAAGGGCTATGACCAATTTTTCCACCTTTAGGTACCTTGTCTGTGCATCCAGCAGAGACTAACTAGCATAATAAATTGGATTCTACACCATATCTTCTTCTATCATTAGTGTTGCACTAACTACTGAATTTGACAAGACCAAGTAAAAAAACAAGTCTTCCCTAATGAGAGGCTTTGATAAGAGTGAAAGAGACATCAAAAACCACTGTAGCTCCTAGAATTCCTTTTCGCATTCCTCCTGTACATTCAAAGGTTTTGTTCTTCCTTAAGTGTTAAAAAAATGGGCGACACTTGTTTGAGGATTTGGATAAGAATCTATTGAGTGTGATTTCTCTTCAAATTAGCCTATGTACGTCCATGGTAGTTTTGGAATGGCACTAATTTGGTCAGGGTTCGCCTTTATCCCTCATCGGGTGACTAGTTATCTTAGGAATTTTCCTGAGGCGACTCCAAAGGTGCACTTTTCAGGGTTAAGTTGCATCTTATAATTTTAAAGTAGGCAGAAAGTTTCACTGAGGTGGGTAGTATAATCTGATCAGGGCCAGAATTTTTACCAGTACATCGTCCATATATACCTTTATGGTTTTGCCAATATGTTTTCAAAAAATTATGTTGAGCAACTTTTGGTACGTTGTTCCAATAGTTTTTAGATTGAAGGGCATCACCTGGCAACTAGTAGATGTAGATGTTATCCTCTATTAAGATTGAGGTCTTTTCTTGATTTGGCCTATCCATGAATACCTTATGATATTTGTAGTAGGCATCCATGAACCTAAGTAGTTTGTGGTCTGAGGTGGTGTCCATTATTTAATCTATTTTTAAGAGTGAGTAATTATCTTTCAAGCATGTCGTGTGGAGATTTTTCAAGTCCATACTGACCCTCTTCTTCCTATTGTTTTTTAGAACCACGACCGCATTTTCTAGCTAGTCTAGGAAGCTTATTTCTCATATAAACTTTTCCTTAAGTAGCTTATTGACTTCTTCCTTAATGGCTTTATTTTTCTCAAAAGTGAAAGTTATATTCTTTTTGGCAAACCAAATTTCTATCCAGGTCGACAAACAACATGATGAAAAATGACCTTGGGGTCAATGCCAAACATGTCTTAGGTGGACAAAGCAAATACATACTAATTTTCTTGGAGGAATTAGGTGTACGTTTCTTTCTCTACCTTACCAAGTCCTACCTTGATCTAGGTTGTCCTTTTTGGATGATCAAGGTCCAAATAGATTAGCTCGACCTTTTCTTCCTTGTGAGCTTCATCAAGGCCCATTGTCTTCAATGGGGTCAAAGTTCGGAGACTCTTCACTGTCTGGACCCCAATGCTGTGAGTATTATGTTTACAAGATCTCTTTCCCATTCTATTTGAAATTAGAATTGGGGTTAGCTTTCTTAGATTCTTTCTATCCAATGACTGCACAGCTTTGAGAGGCCACCTAGCCACCTGTGATTTCGAACTCCTCATTTTTTTTCCTTTCCCTAGAGTCAAGAACTTCATTATTTAGTGAAGCGTGGAAGGAATTTCTCTCATTCTATGGATCCACGTCCTTCTCCATAATGGCATTATAACGAAGAACTTTGTCATGAGGTTGACCGGGCTGCCTACCATGAGTAATGACACGTTTCCCCTTGAGTATAACATTCTTCTATTAAAACCAATTAGAGGCTTTTCTTTGGGAACCATACTATTTTTTTAGATTCACATTCTCACTAGGGCGTGTAGAAACAAGATGTTTACTACAATGCCAATATTTATGAGCTCTATGCGAACAAGGAAAATGGTTATTTTGATAGATATGACAAGGATGTCATGGTGAGCAAGATGTACTTGTTGTATATCTTTAAAGGCGAAGGTTAGTGTCGCTAACTCCTTGGCATGTAAGTAAGGTGCATGTCTCAATTAGGGCCACATCTTTGCCTTCTGTAGTAGATTTGTTTTTCTTTATTTGTTGTTCTTTCTAGTAGATTAGCTATAATGTACTATCTGGAGGTCTTACTATGGAAGTGAAAAGGAACGATGATTTTTCTGTGTTCGTTACCGATCTTCTTTCTCATTGTTCGGCTATTAGGGTGGATCTATCTAAGTAGTCTTCCAGATGAACTCTATAAGGTAGCTTTAGGAGATAAGTTGCTCAATGTGCTTATGCAGGATTTGCAGTCCCTGGTGTAATGACCTTTATCTTTGTGGAAAGAATTGTATTTCCTTAGTGTAATGACCTTTCATTAGGGGAGGTCTCCTAGCCTAGGGCTGATCTTTCACTTGATACAAAATCTGGTTGATCAACAACGTGAGGTGGGTGTAACCCTTCTCAATGAGTTGGTCCTTCCTCTTTCTCTTTTCGGCCTATGTTTCAACATATACGTTGCTTTTTGCACGATTTTTATCTTTTTTTTGTGACGTGTTTGTTCAAGAGCCTATGCACAAGGCTCTTCTTTTCTTCTTCTTAGATGATGTGTATTTGAGCTTTGAGGAGGACTTCAGCCATAGTGTTGGATTTTTCTTCACCAAAGAATTAAAAAGGGGATATGAAACCTACATTCCTTTTTTGAATGCGAGCGTGGCGAGTTTATCGTTGCACTTGTCAAATTTCTTTATTTTTTATATGAACCTTAAGACATAATCTCACCAGCGCTCTATTTGTTCATATAAATAGATGCCTTTTATATGAACCTTAAGACATAATCTCGCCACTTGTCAAATAAAAAATCCTCACCCTGCTTCATTTGGACTACAAAGATGCGTTCGATGCCTTTTTTTATTTCTCGATAAGTAGAGTACTAGGTGAGGAAGAACAAATAGAGTCCAAGGAAACCATAAATTGAACTATGAGCTAAATTGTGGTACTAGTCTAGTGTAGTTCCATCTAGGATGAAGAGGAAGATTCTGTATAGAAGGGCGTCTTCCTCGTCGAACAACGATATCACCTACTTGTAGTGGCGAATATAGTGGACGAGATCTAAGGTCTCATTGTATTACATGAACCTTGGGACCGTGAACTTCTTCAGAGACTGCTTTTTGAGGATTTTCTCAAAGAGCGACTCTCTATGGAGGTGAGGATGTCCCTCTCGAGCTGCCCCTCAAGTTCGAGCCCATTTCTCTTCATTTTCTTGATATTGTAGTTAAGAAGTTCTTTGATCTCCTTTGTGGGGCCATTTTGTTATTGGATCTAGGAGGTGGAAACTTGTCTCTTTCTGACCCTTGTGGGGGTGCTTCATATTTGAAGGTAGGTTCTTACTTTTATTTTATAGGGGAATTAGGTCTATCGTTGGAGGTGGTTGATCATGACTGCCTAGTTGGCTTTTGTCATCTACAACACTTTCATGGGTGATGGGTGTTTGATCATCGCCATCATTCCATTAGTGTTGCACTTCATTGAGTTACCACTACAGGTACTATCTGAATAACGACTATTGTTAAATGACGTCCCTCATTTCTCTAAGTTGTGTATGGATGGTCATCGCATCATTTCTTTCAACTTGCTAGTTTTGTAACGAGTGGTCTTGCTTGATGACTTGCGTGAGCTTGTGGGAATTGGCTGCATGAGAGCCAATGTTAGAGTTTGCACCATGTGCATTTTTTTTACGTCATTTACCTCCACCAGCCATTGATGTTAATTAAGGGTTTTTAGAGGAGAAATGGTAATGGATAGAGGGAAGTTGCTCTTTAAGTGTATGACTTTTGAGCTCTCAAAGAAAACACCAGTTTATGGGGGAAGAAACCTCACAAACAAGATTGTCCTTCCGTGAGATGGAAGGAGATCATTTGTTAGAAGAAACAAGTTCTAGTATGGATGATATAGAATAATTAATATACTAGGAAGACACTGTAGGATGAAGTGGTTTTGGGGAAAAGGTATGAGCTAACCATTGAGATGGGATTCTAAGGGAGAATGGTACAAATTAAATTTTCCTTGAATGATCAAATGATCAATTAACTCTTCCTAGGACCATAGTGGTAGCCTCTTTAATAGAGTTTAAGCTTATTGATTGCTTGATTATATAATAATGGCTTCTATTTCTCTATGTTGGTCCCCTTTTGCTAGGAATGTTTGTCTCATATTTATAGCTCGAGAGACATGTGTATGGAAGGTCCTTTCTAGACATGAAATGTTTCCCTTCAGTCATATGTCTTGCCCTTTCGGCTAATTGGACAATATGTTGATTCTTATACATCATTATTTTTGGCTACCATTAATGTAAGTCGTAATCCATGTCTTTGCAAGTACTGTTATATTAAATGTGGAGTGGCCTCTGGTTACTTCCCATTTAATGCAAAGTAGTATTGGAGGGACCTCATACCCAAGCCACCATGGCACTTAAACCCTAGTAGTCCCATGCGTGCCCCTGTTTAGAAGCCTACTAGAGGCTCTGTCCTTGACCTGTTTGCCTCTCTTGGTTGTAAGGGAGCTAGTTTGATTTAGGGTGGACCGATCCAAACCAATCTTTGTTCTTGCTTGAGGCTAAATGTATATGTTTGGTCTAGGTGGACCGATCCAAACCAATCTTTGTTCTTGCTTGAGGCTTAATGTATATGTCTAATCTGGGTAGACCCAGATCAAGCTACAGTGTGATTTGTCACACCTATATGTCGATTCATTCTAACCAGAGTAGTGCAGATGTTACCTTTTGAGTTCGCACACAGATTGTGATACGATTCAATGGGTAAAATCGTGCCCTTACAGGATATAGACACCACATTACTTTGACTAATCACTAGTATTCTTTACGATTAATAAAAACAATCTAATCTCTATGTAGTCTACTGCTCGTATTATGTTTAATATTATATAATAAGTCATTTCAATTAATACTATGATGAAAACATAATTGAAGCTTGAATTATGCAAACTTTAATGCTCCCCCCACCCCAAAAAAAAGAGTTGTGCAAACTTTTGGATGATTATAAAAGGATTATATAGCTTATAGAAAGAACTATCTAAATAAAAATATAAATTTGTTGATATAGTAAAAAATAACAAAATATGTATGAATTTATTTGAAGAGAGCTCATCACTTGATACGATGATAAAATGTTGAAGCTGTCATTATAAAAACACGAGCTTGATGATGAGTAATTAATCCTTAAAGAATAAGGGTGTGGTTTCAAAGCTTGCAAGAGATCCATTTCTACAATGTAAGACCACGACATGCCACATGAGACCTTCTTATTGCACTAATTGGATGTTGATGATCGGTTCATTGTGTCAAGGAGATCGTAATTAATTTTCTCATAAATTTTTGAAAATATTAAGAAAAAAAATTAAAATAAAATTATACTTTTAAGCTGAGTTGATTGATGACCCAAACCTACCCAAGTGAAATAGGTAAAACAATTTGATTAGGTTTCACTTGACAGTTCAACTACGGTATCCTTCAATAATTAATTGATAGTGCGTTTGAACACACGTCAGATCGAGACAAATTAAATTTTAATAAGTAACATATGTTTTAAATTAAAACATTATTATTTTGATATCATTCATGTCACTAGACCTTTTCTACCAATCATAAGTGCCTTAATGGCATTGGCACGTGTCCTACCCAAATTTTTTAAGTTCGAGCACCTTTTCATTTCCCTTGTAATGAAGAGGTTCTGTCAGTGGGAAGCATGGGCAGATTTAGGGTAGAGGTGCCCCTATTGAAATTTTAAAAAATGTTGGGATTAGTTTAGAAATTTACAAATTTTTATAATAATTTTATAGTTTCCCCCACTGAATTTTTTTTTTTTTTTTTTGAACTCACCCCCTTACAATTTTTGATATTTTTCTAAACTTGATCATAGAAATTCTAAGTCCACTTATCCATTCTAGCTTTTAAAGAAAAAGTTTGATCCATTATATTTCCCAAACATATTTGTTTCTTAAATTCTATTATGCTCTTCAAATTCTTAATCCTCTTTTCACCACTCAATCATAATGGTATGTTTTTATTATTCACTAATATTTTATTTATTTTGCATTTGTGCATTTCGATTATTCAATTACATTTTATCAATTGAGATCCATTGTCATCATTATTATATTGTTAAAATTATTTTTTTTTAAATGTATAATATCGAATCTGTATAAATTGATTAATACCATGTTTTTGTTTGAAAATGTTAATTTTTTTTTTCTTGATAGATTTTTTGAGAATGTTATTGAATTGTTAAATTTGATTTCATTTGTTTTATTATGGCAATCTTTTTATAAGAATTATAAAAATTATTTGCTTTTGCAAAAATAATATTAATATTTTGTGTAATTTTTTTTTTGACAAGTAATAAGAAAAATGATATAAAAGACATTGAAGAAGGACAAATCACAAGAATAACATGTATAAAACTTGTCAATACATATATTTTATTATAAATGACATAATCAAACTTTTACAATTTTTTGTATTTTTCAATTAATTGATATACGGATAATAATTATTAAATCTTAATAATTGTACAAAATCAAAACTAAACTTACGAGTTAGTTTTAGATTACTCCTACGAGACAATAATCTTGTCTCCGCCCCGATGTGGAGAAATGTAAGCTCCACATGATGGGTCTTCCCCTCCTTTCATTTCAAGTGAAATTAAATAAAAAAAATTCCTAATAAGCGGTCTCATGTCAATCGATCACTTGTTTAGTTATTTTAAGATTGTGTTTAAATAATAATTTAGATATAATTTTTTAAAAATTATGAAAATATATTTAAATATAAAAATTTAAATTTTAAAAAATTTAAAAAAATTAAAATAAATAATTTGTCAAATATATATCTCATAATTTAAAATTTATTTTTAAAAACGTAACTAAAGAAAGCCTAAACATTTTTACGAGTCACCGTCACCGTCACCGTTGCTTCCCCGTTGCTTCCAGTACCTTCTGTAGGTTCACAAATCAATCACACGATGACGCCACGCGTTCAGCGCAGCCACACAGACCACATAGTCCACCACACACGTCTCTCTCATCTCGCACGTGTCAGCCCGTACCAATGGTTTAGTGGCCCAAACCGGTTGAGAAACTGTAAATTCGCCCATATTCTCACTCTGTGTCAATATTGTCACTATCTCTTTGTATTTGCATGGCCTAGCTTCACTTTATACGAACGGCTAGGCAGGAAGGTGGGGCCATAGTCCACTCACGGTTAGCCACGTCTACCTTCAATGGCAAACACGTCGTATATATACAACCCCTCCGATCCCAAATCGAAGAACACACACATTATTGAAATTCGCGGAGTAACATTTGTTCTTCTTCCCTTCAATTGTCTAATCTTCTCTCTAGTGTTTGTTAGGATTCTTCATTTGCTGTAGGAAGATGTTTATTGAGAGCTTTAAGGTAGACAGCCCCAATGTTAAGTACACAGAGAGTGAGATTCACTCTGTGTATAGCTATGAAACCACAGAACTTGTTCATGAGAACAGGAATGGTACCTATCAATGGATTGTCAAGCCCAAGACTGTCAAATACGAGTTCATGACCGATACTCATGTTCCCAAACTAGGGTTTGCTTCTAAAATACCCTCTTTTTCATATTACCCAAATGAAAAGGGAAAAATACCACGATATTGTTGGGTTATAATACATATACATATATAATGTGTAATTTTTTTGTTGATTTTGCTAGGGTTATGCTTGTGGGATGGGGAGGAAATAATGGTTCAACCCTGACTGGTGGTGTTATAGCAAATCGGGAGTGAGTTTCTTCATTCTTTCTAGACAATTTCGTTTGTAAGCTTGTATTGTAAAAAAAAAGTTTTTGTGGGTAACATTTTGTGTTTCATTCAAAATAAAATTTTGAATTATAGTTGGATTTATTTGTGAATTTAAGGTATGGGTCTTGAAATTTGTCAGGGGAATCTCTTGGGCAACCAAAGACAAAGTGCAACAAGCCAACTATTTTGGCTCGCTGACCCAAGCATCCACAATCAGAGTTGGGTCTTTCAATGGAGAGGAGATTTATGCCCCGTTCAAGAGCCTGCTCCCCATGGTATATACAAACACACACACATGTATGCATATATATATTATTATTTTTTTTATATGTATCACAAATTTTTTGGTTAATTAATGAACAGGTGAACCCAGATGACATTGTGTTTGGGGGATGGGACATTAGTGACATGAACTTGGCAGATGCTATGGCCAGGGCTAGGGTGTTCGACATTGATCTGCAGAAACAACTGAGACCCTACATGGAATCCATGGTCCCACTCCCTGGAATCTACGACCCTGATTTCATTGCTGCCAATCAAGGGGCACGTGCCAACAACTTGATCAAAGGAACCAAGAAAGAGCAAGTTGAACAGGTCATCAAAGACATTAGGTATCATCACTCTAGTGTTTGATGTTATGTTAAAGCTGTCGCAAAAAGGTTTTGTTATGCTTTAGCCACGAAAGCTTAAGATTTGCTAATAATGTGTTAAATAGGGAGTTCAAGGAGGCGAATAAGGTAGACCAGGTGGTGGTGCTGTGGACTGCCAACACAGAGAGATACAGTAATGTAATTGTTGGGCTAAATGACACCGTGGAAAACCTCTTTGCTTCCTTGGAAAAGAATGAAGCTGAGATATCTCCTTCAACTTTGTATGCTATAGCTTGTATTCTTGAAAATGTTCCTTTCATCAATGGAAGTCCACAGAACACTTTTGTCCCAGGTTTTTAAGCCTAATATTATACTCCTTTTATATATAACCTTACTTATTATGGTTTTGTAGCTTCAATTATCTTCTGGGTGTGGTATTTTCAGGGCTGATTGATTTGGCTATTGGGAGGAACAGTCTGATTGGTGGAGATGACTTTAAGAGTGGACAGACCAAAATAAAATCTGTGCTGGTTGATTTCCTTGTTGGTGCTGGTATTAAGGTATGTTATATTAATATTTGGAACTTTATGTTTGGCCCTTTTTGATTTAGTTAATGGTTTACATTTTTTAAAGATAATATTGCCTTTTGGGAGTATGACATGGTTGGGATTGTGCGGTGGTGACAGCCAACATCAATAGTGAGCTATAACCATTTGGGAAACAATGACGGCATGAATCTCTCTGCCCCCCAAACATTCCGCTCGAAGGAGATTTCCAAAAGCAACGTTGTGGACGACATGGTCTCTAGCAATGCTATCCTTTACGAGCCTGGGGAGCATCCTGACCACGTTATTGTTATCAAGGTATCTATTTCTCTCCATCCCTATATGTGTGTGTGTGTGTGTGTATTTGTGTAAAGACTTTGTTTGGTCTCATCTTATGTGTGTGGTGGGTGGTGTAGTACGTGCCATATGTGGGAGATAGCAAGAGGGCTATGGATGAGTATACATCAGAGATATTCATGGGTGGGAAGAACACCATAGTGTTGCACAACACGTGCGAGGACTCCTTGTTGGCAGCTCCAATCATCTTAGACCTGGTCCTTCTTGCTGAGCTCAGCACTCGCATTCAGCTCAAAGCCGAGGGCGAGGTCAGTTTGTTTCCATTTGTTGAGAATGTATTCGTTGACCCGAGGGCACCACATGGCCATACCACCATTAAATAGTGGATGTGAGATATGTTCCACTGGTTTTAATGGGACATAACTCATGTGTCAGCTCAAAATGGATAGAGGCAAGGGTGCTGGTGACTTCAAGCATCGAAAATATTTCCCTGTTTGTCCGTTCAACACAAACCATTGCAATTTTCCATTCCTGAATATGGCCATTTTTTGGGTTTAATTTAATGTATATATTGAATGTATCTGCAGGGCAAATTTCATTCATTCCATCCTGTGGCTACCATACTCAGCTACCTCACCAAGGCCCCTCTTGTAAGTTTTTACGATGAGCATTCCTTCTATATTTCTAACCTCGAATATTTGTTTTGTTCACTGCATACATTTAATTCATATTTATGTGATGTATGTGTACATTAGGCAACAAAGGGTATTACCCATTTTGAATCATTGAATTATTTGATTGAGACTTGATTGACTTGACCCTAACATAGTAACATGTGAATGGGAAGTGGGATAGGGGAAATGGGACCCCCTAGAAGTGGATGTGACATTTTACCATTATTTTATTTAAAATGTTGCTCATATTAATCATGACCAGAAACCATGAGGTTCCTAGTTGCACAGCCAGAAATGGTTCACAGTGCTTTACTGCCATTCCATTTCTGGTGCACAGAAAATATGGGATGGGCACGCCAAGAAAAGTTGTCATCGCATGAATAACGAGGCTGTGAAAGCAATGACGGCCTAGAGGCCTCCAGTTGCTCTTAAGCATATATATATATATATATATATATATTTACAATGTCTAGCATTTGTGAATGAGTAATTGATATTGTGATGGTGTTAATGAAAAAACAGGTACCCCCAGGTACTCCGGTTGTGAACGCACTGTCAAAGCAGAGGGCAATGCTTGAGAACATACTGAGAGCCTGTGTTGGACTAGCTCCTGAGAACAACATGATTTTGGAATACAAGTGAAGAACCAGAGAGAAAGAGAGAGGGATTCAAGGAAAGATTGGTGACTATAAATGTCAAAGGACCATCTTCCCTTCCCTTTTTCTTCTATTATGAAAATATATGTTTGATGTTTTTGAAGAAGTGATGTTTGTAAGACTAGACTGGGTGTCAGTCTAGCGCTTTTTCTGCTACTTTGATTTTGGGTGGTGATTACATGTGTAGCCTGTTTGCTTTGGCTAGGTTTAGAGCAAAAGCAGGCAACCCTGTTTCTATTGGAAATAGATATATTATGGAATAGTTGTAAATTGTGTTCCAAGTGGCAATGTCTCTTTTAGTTCTTGCTTCACATTGATTATAATGTTGAAATGTGACCTGGTCTTGATTGATCCTCTTCTCTTGAAGAATTATAGAGCTGGTGTAAAATTTAGTGGTCCCTCACTGCTAAAGCACCATTCCCACTGCATTCAGACCAGCCATGTGGTTCTGATGTGATTGCTAGTACATACCAGTCATCAATGCTGATAGGTAAAAGAACATAAACAGTATTTTTGAATAATTATCTAATGATACTGTCACACTATATTATTCTCAGTGTCTCACAAATAACAAATATATTATTGTCAGTGTCTCACAAATAACAAACACAACAGTATTTTTGAGTAATTATCCAAGTTTTTTACATTTATGCTAGAAGTTAGTTTCATGATTCCCGGGAAGTTTAAAAATCTGTGTGATACTCTCGCATGATAACGTAGTGTGATAGGTTTAGTAAATAACTTTTCAGTATTTTGTTGGTATGTTTAATATTTATTGAATCAAAATGTAATGTATTAGATCAATGAATAATTTTTATACCAAACAGGGTCTACTTAAATCTACATAGTTCAATTCAGACATAATTCTATGGGATTAGTTCATGTTTTTGCAGAATTTACAGTGGTCCTGGAGAGCTTGTAAATTATTGTTGGTGTTGGAACATTTGGACCCACCCTTTATATTCCCATTTTCTTAGATCATCTTTAATGTAAAATGTCATTTGGGTAATGGTAAATTCATATTTTGATATTATTATAGTACCAAAATACTAAATTTTAGTAATTCAGTTTTAATGCAAAGTGTCATTTTTTTTAACTTAAAAAAAATGACACAATATAGCAAACTAGTGATCCAAAAAAAAAGATTGAATCCTGTTACGTAGTGGAGACGTAGGGAATATCATGTGTTATTCTTGATGTTAAATATGGTATTACCATATTTTGGTAGGTTAAATGACACACTATTATAGTATCTCTAATACAAAATGTCATTTCATTTATACCAAATCTATATTTTGACATTACTATATTACAAAAATGTCAAATTTTGACAACTCTGATACAATTAAAATGTCATTTTTTAGTCCAACTATTTTTTCCTAAAAGAATAAAGTAGCATGGATCATATATTTATTTGGCGTATACAAGTTGTATTCCATGAATAATATAAAACGGTACTAGATAGTCTTGATGCCAAATATGACATTAAAAATGGTATTGCCATTTTTTGGTAAGCCAAATAGTACACTATTGGAGCAATAATTTTTACATCAATACCAAATTTTAAAAATGGCACATCAAATGGCCCATGCTTCGGAATAGCTCTAATATGTTATTTTTTAGCACAATAAGTGACCTAATGACCAAAAAGTAATCCAAAATAAAAACAAGAATTCTGTTATCAAAGAATGAAATGATGTGATATGAAATAATATGTAATATTCTTTATGTCAAATATGACATTGTCATATTATTTTGGAAGTCAAATGATACACTATTGGAGTAACAATTTTTTATGTTTCTGCTAAATTTTAAAATTGACATAACATTTGACACATGCATTGAACATACTCTTAGAGTAATAATTTTTACATCTTACCCAGATTTTGAAATTGACAGGGTAGCACATGCATTAGAGATGCCCTTTTTTTGAACACTTTCCAAGTACACTATAGGAAAAGGCACTTTTACCGACGATTGAGAGCGTCGCTAATAATAAAAATATGCATTGCTAAAGGGTTTTAGCGATGTTCACATGGGCGTCGCTCGACGCGTCGCTAATAGTCATGTCGCTAATAGTATTAGCGACATGCAGACTTCTGTGCGTCGCTAAAGGTAATTATTAGTGACGTGCCAAAGGTGTCGCTAATAATCAGATGTGAGCGTTGTTAATACTATACATAGGAAGCATTGGGCGTCGCTAATGTGGGCCTTTAGCGACGCTCCCAAGGAGCCACCAATAGTTTATTGGAAACTATTAGCGGCGACTGTTGTGCGTCGCTAATAGTATGTTTTGGAATTAATTAGCGACGCATTCAGTACGTCGCTAAGGTTATATTTATAGCGACGAATGTGAAGCGTCATAAAAAACTTATTTTTGGGTCTTTTAGCGACGCCTTTATGTGCATCGCTAAAAGTTAAATTTTTTTTTTGGGTATATTTTGACCTGTATTATTTGTTTTTTTTTTTTTTTTTTGTTTTATTCTTGTTTAAAACTTTTATCAATCATCTTGATATACAATAAAATCTAAACATTCTGAAATAAATATATTAAAAGAAAAATGTATTTATATATATATATATATTATACTAATTACTTACAATTGTAAAAGTAAAATTTATCAATAAATACAAAAATAAAAAATTGTCTCAGAAAAAGTAACTACAAATGTTCATGAAAAGAAAAAAAACAAATAAGAATAGTAAGTCCCGATGCAGAACAAAAAGACGACGGCGCAATAATCCCGATCAATCTGAAATAAAGATCAAATGATATATATTAGAACCCTTATTAAATATATATATATATATATATATATATATATATGAACATAGAATGTAAATATATATTTTTTTGCATGCATAAATAGTAAGAACGGCATAAAGTAGCAAAAGTTTCAAACCGGTGATCCGAACCAAGTGCCGTAAGTTCGTGCAAGTCTATTTTACCATTTGTGAGGTGTATGATGGAGTTTCGGGGTAGTTAGGCCTATATTCGGCATTTTGGTCTGTCAAAACCCTAAATTGGGCATTTGAATAGTCAAGCCACTATTTTGTCTCTCTATTTCATACAGCCATGTGTTACATAATAATGAACATACGGGTCTATTAAACACAATTCTAAAGTTTTTCTAACCTATAATTAATATTAAAATTTTCAAAAGTTATGTGTAGAATCAAATACAGACCTCTCTAGGTAGTGGCAATGGGAGGGGGAGGGGGGGGGGGAACTAAGGTGTTATCCTCTGTTTTGTTAGAATTTTTTTTTTAAAAAAATAGGATTTCGCCTCCCTCTCCCTCCCCCCCCCCCCCCCAAATTTTTTTTTCGCCCCTTAATCATTGGATCTGCCATTGGTTCCATAACCATATGTGAAAGATTATGCAAACATCTTAAATCATGAATGCAATGCATGTTATGTGTGTGTTTGTACCTTTCTTGATGGATTAATTTTGACATCTTCCTTGTACTCTTAATCTCTTAATTTTTAGAATCATGTATTTATAATTTAGTCCAATTTGTCTTGAAATCTTCACTAGTACAATATAATTGCACTAAGACTCAACTATCATAATAATTACATAGGCAAAAAATATCAATAAAAGTTACAGTGCATAAGGTGTTATGGACACCAAACTTTATCTTGACAGGATTGACATCAAGCAAGAGTCAATTATCTTTAAGCACCAAAAACAAAAAGGAAAAGAACATAGTTCAAATTGACAATACACCAAGGATACACCATCAGTCAAACCAAACAAACAAGATACAAGTATTGAAGCATTAATTTATGGACTCTCTCGAATTTGTCCCAATTTTGATTGAAACTTAAATGCTAAATTATCCCTCAATCCAAAGATTCAGTAAATAAATACAAGGATTATACCACACTTGAAAGCAATCCGAAAGCTCCGAACCTCCACAAGCTTCAAGAATTGAGCTTTCAGTCAACGATCGTAACTTTAAACAGAAGAAGCCTTCGATTTTTCGAGAATCACAGATTCTGAAAAATTAAGATCGATCTGTGGCGGCCAAAAAGTTTTGATTGAAAGTTCAATTAGATAGAGAATTGAAAATATCACGTTAACGAAGGAACGATGTAACACCCCGACCCGATTAAATGATAATTAAGTCATTAATTATTAATTAGTGACCTTAAAAAGAATAATTAAGAAATTTAAACGGGAAATAGATGATAATTTCAAAATAATTCCGAGACCTTAAAAATGAAGGTCGACTCCGAGGAAAATAAAATACGACTACGATTTATAAAATCGGTACATGGAAGAGTAAATATTTAATTTAAAATCACGAAGTGAAAAATAATGCAAAAGTTGAAAATAAATAATTTAATTGGCCAAACAAGGCCTAATGCACAAAGTAAAAAATATAAGCCCCAAATTGAGGCCAAGGGGTTTTGAACCCTTGACCCAAAAATAGGCAAAGTCTTAAAGCTCAAAAAGTAGCCACTTAGGCTGCCCACCTTATTGTGTTTTATATTGCAAATTATAAGTATATATGTATAAAATAACAAGGCCCCACCTCCCAAATTGGCCAATAGCATTCATGCAACCAAAAGAAGTATTTTTAAAATAAAACAATTATTTAAAATATATGTTATATAATTATGTGTTGCGTGTGCTGTGAGGACTCAGAGGAAAATCAGATTTGTGTAACTGTGTGCTCGGGTAGAGAGAGAAACTAGAGAGAGAAAGTGAAGGGAGGAGAAGAAGAATAAGGGGGAAGGTTGCATGGCTGCCCTAACCTGACCCCAGATGTCTCAAAAGAGAATTAGAAGCAAACCAAGGAGAGGGAAGTGCCATTGTTGAGGTAAAATCACCCAAACCATTATTTTTCTTTCTCTCAAAAAACTTCTTATGTGCAAACTGTTTTGGGGTTTAATTTTTGCATGCATGCATATTAATATAGAAGAGGATGAAAATAGATGAAAATGGGCTAACAAAGAGGGCTTAGAATGCAAGAACAGTGCACAACTGCCATTAAAGGACCTTCACAACAGTGGGTCTGAACCAATTGAGGCCAAACTGGGTTTGGCTTGTTGGGGGCTTAAAGTAGGTCTTGTGAGGGTTAGGAAAATAGTTGTATGCGATCACAAAGCCCATGGATAAGTCACCAAATCATAAAATTCAGGTTTCGATTTTTAGGTACAACTTCCAAAACTTGATCTAAAACCTGGTTTTAAGAGTGAGGGCTTGAACCTTATGATGAATAGATCACAATAGGAAAAATCCCACGAGTTTTGAGTCAGAAATGAGTGAGTATGACCGAGTTGTAGGTGCGGTCACCAAATCTCCAAAAGAGGTGTTAAACTCAATCCGAACCCCTAAACCAATGAAAAAACCTTTCTAAGGGTTTTAGAAAGCCTTTAGAGAAGAAAACAGAGCTGATGGGCTCTTTAAATGCCACGAAACTGGGCTGCAAAAACTAGGGTTTTCGGATGAACAATGTCGACCCCGTTGGGGAAGACGACACTGTTCGGGTCAGCCTTGGGTCGGACTACGAGCTCAGGTTATAACCGGGTCCAGGGGGTTGAGGGTTTATTAAAACGGCTACGTTTAGGTATTGGATTCTCTTAATTTAAAACAAATTCGGCGTTGTTTGGTTACGAGAATAAGAAATCGAAATCAGGAATGTGGGGCTGACCTAAACATGGATAAGGAAACCAGTAGGATTATTGCATTCCGGTTCTTGTAGTTATGTAAACCGGCTGGTTCACCTTGCCTTTAGACCGGTTTAGGGTCTTATCCCAGAAACCTACTGGTTCAATAATTAAATTAAAATGAAATAAACCAGAACTTTGTTTATTTATGGTTTGACCCCAACAGTTTTGAAAAATTCTATTTTGACCCAACTTTTGAGGAATTAATTCAAATAAACCCCTAGAAAAATAATTTAAATTAATTAAATTATTTTATAAATAGGATAAAATGACAATTTTGCCCTTGGGCCATAAATAAAGCAAATAAAATCCAAATTGAGATCTGAAAAAGGCTATCTTAACATTTTTGAGCATTCCGAACACAATGAAAATGTCAGATTGGACATCCGGGGACTTCGGGGTGGTCCCACCACAAGAGGTAAAATTACCGAAATGCCCCTAATACAATACGAATCCCAAATGAAGTCCAAATTGGACGAAATTGATACCAATAGAAGCCCACATAATTATGAACTCATATATGTGACTAAATAATGATTTGGGGTCAGAATGTCATAAAATATGAATGACCAAAATACCCTTGAGTACGAGAAATACAAGTAAAAGCCAAAAATTAACTGTCATAAGCATAATTATGAAAATTTAGGAGCTAAATAAGACTCCAAAATAGTTAACTTACAAAATGAGAAATGATCGATGTGTCCCTGTAATCAAAAGCAAATACCAAATGAAGTCCAAAAAACTTCAAAAAATTATATATAAGATATGTGGGATATTCTGAGGACCACGATAGGTCCGAAACAAGAATAATAAATTACCATTTTGCCCCTAAATATGCCCGAAGCTAAATAAAAATTCGAGAAGGTCTAAATTGACTTTCTTCGACGTTCCGAATCCAACGGTGAGGTCCAAAATACCGGATTAGGTACTGAAAAATAAGTCACATGAAAAATAAAAATTTATTAAGTCACCACAAGTAGACTGGTAAGACCAATCCTAGGAAATTAGGATACGTCAGGTCTAAGATTAAATGAAGAACATCAATTTAGAGATGATTTGAAGTAAATGAGGAATTAATTGAAGTCTTGATGAATTTGATTTTTAGGAATTACAAGGAAAAAAGGAAAGCCCACCAGTAGAGCTGACCCTAAGGAACAAGGTGAGTAATCTTGTACATTGAAGTGGAGGTTTTAATCTCCATGGATTCTGAATAAGTTTAAGTTCAAATATTCTGAAATGTTTTTATATCTGCTGTATTTCAAATTTTAAACTCTCGTATTTATATGCGTTATATTCCAATGTTCTATCGTAATTATTTATAAATTCTAACATGGCATGCAAATTTACTTCTTGATATTTTTGACAAATGATACGTTTATTTTCTGCATGTCCATGTAATTCTCAGCCTTATTAAATGCCTCTTGAATTAAATGTTTTTATTATGTCTATGCTTTAATAAATTCCTGTGCATCTTGATTTAAAATTCTTGAAGCTCTTATGTTAAATGTTTCAAGTATTGTCCTTCAAATATTTAAAAGACCCTGTTAAATTTTCAATGTTTTGAATACACTTGAAAATTCATTCTCTTATTGAAGCCATGTTTTTAATTGTATATGAAAAACATTTATTGAAGAAGCCATTTTTTTTTAAATGCTCATAAAAAACATTTCATGAAGAAGTCATGTTTTTGCAAGATAATTGTGCATAAGCACCAAATAATGATATTGGAATTCCTTCGGAACTCAATTGACATGAAGAATGCCCGGTAGTAGGATCTGATCCCCCAAGCATAGATATCTCCACGAGAAGTAAAACTGGAATCTGGTTCGAATCAGATTTCCACCTAATCCAAATGAAAAGATGAAAATGTTTTCAGAAATGGTAGCAGGTTTTTAAACCCCCATTTATCTGAATTGGGTTTTTACATAACCCTATGTCTTAAAGAAGAAGAAGTTTGCATCCTCCTATTTTCATGAAAAGGATTTCATGCATTTTGTTTACAAGTAAATGTTTCAAACATTCATGGCCACTAAATGGTCACCCTGTATGTATTACAAATTTCAACTACATATTTAATACCTCACTCGAATGCTTTTAAATGCTTCATGTTACAAGTTCCATGAAGTTCCTTGTACTTGCATATGTGAAATATCCGCTTTTACTCGAATGCTTTAAATGCTTCGTGTTACATGGTTTGAAGATTTCTATACTCTGTATTTGAAGTATATGTACAATTGGTAGTGTATGGTATATGAAGTCTTTCTCTTAAACCAACCCACTACTAGTTGAAACCCATGACAAAGTACTAGAATTACTCACTGGACTTTTTAAAGCTCACCCCATTCCCTAACATTTTTCAGGTGATGTCAATGGATGGGAGCCTTGCCCAATTTGAGGATTGGAGATTAGCAGCTCCATTTTGATTAGGAATTTTGGAAGTACTAGGGCCCGTAGTTGGTCAAATTTTGATGTAGTAAATTTTGGACAAATATGTACTTAAGCCCGAGAGGCAATGGATATGTAATATGTATAAATTTAAAATTTTTAGTATGCTCTGAATTGTATGTCATTTTTCTACCGCTCCAAAGAAGAAGAAAAAGCAACGGTACAGGGCGGGCGTGCGAAAAGAAAAAGTTTTTCACGCTTCCACAATTTGCCAGTCCTGGCCCTATCGCACAGTCGTTCGGCGCCGTTGCTCACGTGAAGCCTAGCCCGATGGCCCACGGGCCGAAGGGTGGCGGTAACGATTCGGGATCCACACAGGCTGAATTCTGGGTCGTGACAATCGATCTGCATGAAAGAAGCCTTGGAATCAACCGATTAAAGGGGGAAAAAAAAGAGCGAGAGAAAGAGAATGGCACAACCCGCACCCTACCCTACGCGGATGTCGAGGACGTGATGTCAGTTAGCCACCTTGCCGGTCTCCCTATTGACAATGCGACCAACCCAAGGCAAACTTCTGAACTTGGCAATGAATCGCATTCCAAATGTAGGGTTAGAGCAGCAGAAATTAAAACCTTTTCATCTCGAGAATGCAACTCATTTATATACCATAGAGTTATATACCACAGAACACGTCTCTAATCAAACATCTCATAACTTCTAGAGTACCACATCATGAGCCATGTCTTAACACGTCTATTGCATATCAATCATAAATCATATCATGTCACTCACCAGACTAGCCTGATTCAATCCACCAGAACCCAAGTCTTCACAAATCAATGCCAATTAACTCCTTGCCTGGAATGTCTCCCAGCCTACTGATGTCACGTCATTGTGCCTTCTAATCTAATGGAGATAAATCCTAAAAAATAGATATAAATGTGGAGTGAGCTAATTTAGCCCAGTAAGTAAATTCCTCCCTCTACCATGGTCAAGGTCAGGTCAACAGATGAATAAGAATAATAATAAGCAGTAGGATTATCACAGTAGCGAGTCACTAAACAAATGAATAAATCTCAGAAGCACAGCTCAAAATAGATCAATAGAGTGAATAAAAGGAATGGCTGAACAACATATAATTGCCACAGTGATAAAACATCAATCTGAAATCATGAATAGACAATCACGTCATCAACAAGTAGTATGTCAATAGGTAACTAAGAACAACTTATAAGGAGGATTTGGATAAGAAGTATATCATCAATATAAGCGTGCCAATATATCAATGAGTCATGAGTATATCAAATATGTCATCAACGAATAACATATCAACAGATAAACTATAAACAAGTTCACAAGAAATTTTTGAATCAAAAGCAGATCATCAATGTAGGCGAATATCAATCCGAGTCTAAAAATAGTCAAACAAACACATCATCGAACAAATAATACATCAACAGATAAACCATGGACATGATTAAATAATATGTCCACAGATAAACTACAGACCATCTCAACGTGGTGTATCTGGGATCAAGAGTACATCAATAGATGAACCACAGACCATCTCAACGTAGCATATCAGAAATCACGAGTACGTCATTAACGTAGGCTCGCAAGTATATCAATGAGTCATGAGTGAAACATCAAAATATCAATAAGTGATATAAAATACTAATAGAACAGATGCTGACATACAGATGTCTCATGAGTGCCTATCTAGTCCCTCCTCCCTTAGAATCCCTGTCCTTAGCGAGGAGTGCCGCCACCATCTAGGATGCGCTCAAGGCCACTCCCCCCTTGGAATCGTTGTCCTTGGCGGGGAGTACCGCCACCATCTTTTCATATTATTAGAGCTCTGTACATATAACATGTCCATCATGGACTAATCATTAGGCCACTACCAACATCGACCCGTAGGTCCTCAAGCATCTGTCAATCAAACGGACGTTATGACAGATCATAACTCCAGGTACTCAATAAAATCATGATCATCACGTTTCCATAGGATAGAGAATACAGGTAATCAAATAAAGATATCAATAATTGAGATCTCAATGAGTCAACAACAAGAGCAAGTATCAAGTCATGGAGATCAATATCTTCAGGCATGTATAGAGTATAAACTGGCAGCATCATGAAAGGAATGTGACAAACGTACGTCTAGCATGGAAATGTCATGTAATCAACAAGGATGTCAATAATCACAATCTCAATGAACCCACAATAGAAGCGAGTATCAAATCGTAGAAATCAATATCATCAAGCAAGTATAAAGTACAAACTGGCAGCATCAAAAAGTGAATGTGATAGGGCTAAGAGTAACGCATGGTAAAGTTCGGGTTTACTTACAAACTAGCATGGAAATGGCATATAATCAACAAGGATGTCAAGAATCATGATCTCAATGAATCAACAACAGAAGCAAGTATCAAGTCATGGAAATCAATGTTATCAAGCAGGTATAGAGTGCAAACTGGAAGCATCAAGAAATAAATATGACATGGCTCGGAGTAACACAGGACAAAGTTCGGGTTTACTTACCTTGAGTTCTTAACATTGAATTTCCATCCGGTTATCACAATAGCTTTTCCATAGCTTTCTTTCTCATTTCCTGTCATTTGAATGATCTTATAATCATGGATTAGAAATATATAGCACATTGAATCAGTATCTATTACATCATTATACTTATGACAGTTAATTATATTAGATTGGCCCTCTTTTAGAATTTATTCGGCCTTTACTTTGTATTTCTATGTTTAGGGGTATTTTGGTCATTTCATATTTTATGCAATTTTGACCCCAAATCATTATTTAATCATATATACGATTTCACAATTATTTGGCCTCCATTGGTATCAATATCTTCCAATTCGGACTTTATATAATCATTCTAATTTTCTTAATATGCATCACTACAATTATTCTCACATTCAATATTCAAGTTTCTCCAAAATATACCCAATATTCTTTCACCTAACCCTGAACTCCCAATTAAGTTATTCTTCGACAAATCACCTCAACTAAACCAATTGATTGAATTAAACTCACTGACATTGTTTTGATGTTTTTAATTCTACCCCGTTTGGTAGCCCACCAAAAAGAAAAGAAAAATAAGGTAGTAAAGATTTTCACCTTAACTAAACCCAGTAAAATCATCATATAGGATAGGAAACCAAAATTCTAAAGAACATATTCATTTCTTTAGTTTGCTTGGCGACAAAACCAAGGCACTAATTCTTTTAATTTTCCCACAGTTTCCCAGCAACCAAGCAGAGCATACAAATGACTTAATTAGTAACAATACTAACTAAAGTTACCTGTTTGGTTTCACCTTCGTCGATGTTGTCCGGTTCAGCACTAGCCATGGCCTTAATTGTCCTATTTCTATTTACCGAAATGCCCCGAGGAATTCAGAAACTACCCCTCGAGAACCTCTTTCAAAGCTGGAATCAAAAACAATTCTATTAGTGAGTTTTCCCCGATAGTGTACTTTGACGCTATCACCTTTGTGAGCCTGAATGTCCTTCAGAATACTTGTTTGTGAGGCAAAAATTGGTAAGCATTGGAAAACACTGTTGAGATAACAGGTATTGCCGAGGTTCTTTAACCCTAAGCGAGCACCGTTCTTACATTTCTGATTGAGGGAACTCGGTTGCCAAGTCATTTGCAAGGCCATTAACGACCTTTCTCTGTTGATTCCGCCGCATTGGATAACAACCCCCACGACTACGAGGATCTCATCCTCTTTTTTTTTTTTTCCTCTATCGCGTTCTCTCTCTATTTCTTTTCCTTTATCTTTCTTTTCCTGCTACTGCTTGTCACTTTCTCTCTCTCTTAATTTATATTTCACTAACCGACCTTGGGTTCGGTGATACTGTCCTAGCTTCTTCATTCTCTTTCTTATATATATATATATATATAGTTATACATTCTCTTATTTCCCAAAATCTTCCCCCGTCATTATATATATATATATATACATATATAGTTATACATTCTCTTCATTTCTGCAAGCTTCTACCTCTCTCTGCTTCATTCTTTTTGTTTTGTTTTCTTTTCCTTTTATTTACTTATTATAAATATATATTCTTTGCCCCATATACATATATATATATATGCCGTAACATATTTCCATTTTAAATATATATTTTTATTTATTATTATTATTTTTTATATACCATTTTATTTATTTTTCTCATTTCGGCTTCGAGATCGAATTGTTTTGACCATTTTCGACTTGCGAGTCTTATTGGACAATTTAATATCGTTCGCCCATTTTTAAATTTTATTCATGGCCTACAGTTATTATTCCAATATTTTGGGTAATCTAATATTCTAAATTCACATAATAATTTGGCTTACAGTTCAGGGTTACATGTTTCGACCCGGTCGAACCCGGGTTGAGTACTGCCTAATTTGGGTCGGAACCATTTAACTCGGGTTGGGGTATTATAGAGAGAATAGGGCGTGTCGCTGAGAGCAAGAGACCAATCAGTTTATAACAGGACTTATTAGCGTCGCTAATAAGTCATTAAGCGTCGCTAAAGTTAAGTGAAACGACAGCGTTTCATATATAATACTATCAGCGATGCTCGTTTGGGCATTGCTAAACTATTAGCGACACACATATGCGTCGCTAATGGCCAATGGTGCGTCGTTAATAGGTTCTCGCCTATTTTGTCGCGCAGGAAACCCCTTTTTGTTTCTTTTTAGCGACACACGTGGTGTGCATCGCAAAAGGACACTATTCGCGATGCTTTACTAGGCGTTGCAAAAATTATAATTTTTTGTAGTGGTATTTGATAGCCACCATCAAAACATCACTCCTAAATTTATCGAGCACAAGCCACTTTGCTAGAGATGGCAGGGTATCCGAGTAATTTGAGGTCTAGAGAGAAGGCATGAGGTATTAAGCAATAGTTTGGAGAGTTTTGCATTACCTTCATTTCTATATGTATAATTGATGTTACTCTTTTCTGGTCTGTAAACTTCCTTTCTTGAATTTTCTGTCAAGAACTTTAAATCAGAGGGTCATCGAAAAAGCTTTGGTGATAATGTTAGTAAAGAAATCAAAACTGTAATTCAATTCAAGAGACGAATTGAACCTTTTTTGAAAGCGTACCTTATGAATTTAATTATAGGCTGTAAATCTCCTAAGTTGAGTAGGATTAGAAGCCAAAAAAGTAGGGATTTGAGGATATCCGTAGATAATAGTTTCCATGTATGACTCAGTTTTCTTATTCTAAGGTTGGTAGCTTATGGAAGACGGTGATTAGTTCTGAACTCATTACTTCTTAATCTTCCGTGCTTGGTTGACTTAGATAAAATAACCATTTCCTAATCTGTACCCTGAAGAGCTCATATAGACACGTGTCATGCCCCAAATATGGTCATCAAATTATAGTATATTAGTTACTCCCCCCCCCCCCGAGCCTCAGTTCTGTGGCACTTATTCAGAGCTTATGTTAGGGTTTCGAAAACATTATACACGTGTCAGTCAAAAATATGTCGTTTCGTATTTTGATAAGACAGTTGTTAATGTGACATTTATTGCGTTAGCTGCCGGTTGGGATTACGAGGCCATCATTGCCTTAACCGCCACGACGATTTAGAAGTAACACCCCCCACAACGTAGGCGTCTATTGAGATTTCTATAAAAATGGGGGCAATACACCACTACTCCCCCTTTTAACACTTCTTCATTTTGAGCATTTCAACAAAGAGAGTGATCTTTGAGTGAGACACACTCTGGTGTGCTAGAAAAATCACCTCTGATCAAAGCTGCAATCAGGTTTGGTTCTAAGAACACTTCTTGAATCATTTTCATCTATTCTCCTCTTTCTTCTCCTCTTTTTCATGTTCTGTTTAGACAATGTCCGCCTCTAATGCCTAGTCTAGGACTGGTCATGAAATCATAGACCCTCAGGGAATAGATGACCAAGTAGAAGTAAATTTAGTAGTTAGTAGCCCATTAAAGAACATAGAAAATCAACTTGTTGGTAGTCCAGCCCCAAGTTCTGAGGTAAAGATAGTAGAGGCTTTTATAAAGCCTAGAAACAGAGGCGAGGAAACCTCTAGAAAAACCCATAAAATGGAAGAGGGCGAAAACTCCATCACTCAAAGCATCTCATGCTCTGAAGGTTGCTTTTGATTTCCCAACTAATGTGTCCTGTAGGATACCCAAGCCTATAGACCACCCTTCAGACGTCCAACATGGTAAGATTTGTGCTTATCTTGAATGGTTTGAAATAGGAGTTCGGTTTCCTTTTCATCGTATTATTAGGAAATTTTTTAGTTGGTTTAAGATTTGCCCAGTTAACTTGAACATTAATAGCTAGAGGCAACTGCTAGGTTTTATAGTTTTAGGCCATTTGAATGGCGTAGAAGTACACATTCCACTGATCAGAAATAATATGGATATGAAATATTTGAAATTGGAAGGCATGTTCTACATGTCTTTCGACAAAGGGTTTAGACCTCTCTCCTCTGTACCCACCTTTAATAAGACATGGAATAAGTGGTACTTCTACGTAAAAGGAGGCTGGGAGTTCGAGGACTTTGAGAACCAGGCTTCAACCTTCCCATGAAAGATTGGCATTAAAGGTGAGCCTCTTTTTATTTTCTATAACTTGCCCCTTTTTCTTTCACTTTTCTATATTTAAGCTTAATTTATTCTCTGTCCTATACATATGTGCAGACAAGAAGGCCTGGAAGAGATTAATCTTCACTTCTAATCTCTAAAAAAAGTACAAGAAACTTATTTAGATCAATAATCATTCTCATGAGGCCATCCTCACACCGAAGAACTTAATGGAGGCTGGGTTGGTGAAGGATCGTAACGAGAGTCTAAGAAGTCCCTAGTCTCTGAATGGGTACCAGGGAAGAAGAAGAAGACCGGGAAAACATCCACCCTTGCCATTCTTCCCCTTTTAGAGAAGAGAATGAGGTTGATCTCTAACTCCTCGAAGCGAACTGTGTTAGAGGAGTTGGCTCATTCTCCAACCCAAACGGCCCTTCCGCCTCCAGCCCCTACCGTTCCAGAAAGGAAGAGAAAAGGCAAGGCAATCGTCCCCTCTTCCGAGCCTAAGGACTCTGGCCCAAGTGCCGTGAAGAAGGCATACAAGGACTCCTAGGAGACAGGTCTCAGTAAGTTCACTAGACTGAAGCCCTAGAAGATAGTCAAAGATCTGATGGTTATCCATATAAGGGTAAGTTCCTGTTCCTTATTTTTTTTATATTATCTTTTGTATTCAACGTACTTCCAGTGCTGACTTGACTATTTTTTTCTTTAGTCTGTTCATTGTTTGGCCGCCATTATGGACTGCCCTAAGGATACCGAGCAGATCGACACCCTCTAGTCAAAGCTTGACGAAACCAGGCTCTATCTCGGGATTGCTCAATTTGTAGTGGTTGCTGCTGAAAAGAAACTACAAGTGTAATACCCTGACCTGGAATAGGGTACGTAAATCGAGATGGACCGGGTCGAGTAGGGTAATACCGATTGTAATAGAAGATGAATTCTAAGTGAACATGGTATAGTTTTATAGCATGCAAAGATTTCAAACATACGAGTGAAGTTACGATTTCATCCGAGTACCCCAAGATCACTTGTACAAGGGACCTAGTAGTACGAAGAGTCGCACACGTATACCCTTACATTCTTTGATATACGTGCACAATATAATTACAATACGTACATAAATATACATATACACATGACACTATATTTTATGTATACATATGTATCATAATATATCTATCTATATATATATATATAGAAATATGTATATATACGAGATGTGTATATGTATATGTATAATACATATATTTATACAAGTATTATAATATATAAATATAAAAATATATATATATATATATACAAGCTGACATGCATAAACAAATGCAAGTGGGAAGGACACATATACTGTGTCGGCAACAAGTGTGTGAAATGAGTGTGTGTGAGATAGTATATTATATACTATATATATATATATATATATATATATATACAAATATCCTAAGCTAATTAAGGCAAGAAAATAGAACAAAGCATCCAAAGAAAAGATCAAGAAAAATCAGTCAAATAAAACGGCAAATAAGGTAGGAAGAGAGAGAAAATGGTGGCTGCAAGTTGGTGCGTCAAGTGGGGAATTTGGCTATATATAGGTAAGATGTGTTTAAGAGAAAATCAAAAGAAGCAAGGAGAAACGTGAGAAGCTGAAAGTCGATTTTGATTCAGAGCAGTCAGAAGTGAAAAATTAGAAGGAGGGAAGAGGAAGTTACTGTAAGAAAAAAACTGAAAAACTCAAGTGAGTGAAATAAATTAGTTTTATATTTCTAGCATGATTCGTTAGTTATGAAAGTAGGGTCTTAATAAGCATGTAAGGGAGATCATGTTGTAAAAAGAATCAATCAAAATGGTTAAAAGATGAGGTAGATATAGGCAGCTGCAGGTTTTGGAAACAATTCGAGTTTTAAAGATTTATGCATGAAACTTGGTTTGAGTGTTGGGAAAATGTTTCCCTAGAATGCAGAAAAAGATTTAAGGAAGAAGGGAGTGAAAACAGTTAGAAATTAGGCATAAAAAATGGAAGAAATAAGCTCGTTGGAATCTCGAGTTGGCCAGACCAACCATTGTGGTAGCTTTATTCGACGGCCAAGATTCACCCAATTCCATTTGTGGAGTATGAATATGAGATCCTCATGGCCTGTAGGTTCGAACGCCATTGAAAGAAGCAAGAAATTTAGTCACCGGAGAGTTGCTGTCGATGGAAAGGACGAACGACGTACGCTAGAGAAAAAGATGAACTGTGTAAACGGTTTTGGGGTGGGCTTGGTTCGGGTTGGGTTAGACCCGACCTAGCCATGCATATAAACCCTGAAGATGTGTCGTTTAGATTATGTTTTCATAGCAAATTGGGAATGTTTGGTTATACAATTAGGAAATTAAATTGGGATACTGATCAGGGTAGGGTTATCCTATTCCTATTCTACCTTGTATGCTGTTTGGCTTAGTATTTGTTAGAAAAAAAAAAAAAAATAGCAGGGGCTGTTGGCCCCGCGGTTTGAACCTCGAACCAAAGCAAGAGAAGAGTCTTAAACATGGATACATGGGCCATTGAGCCACCAAGGCCCATGTGACCATATACTGCAATTATATATATAAATTAGTTAATTAGTTAATTAATTTAATAAATTAAATTAATTAATTTAATTAAAGATAATTAAACCGTAGTCCAAAATAAATGAGTAATTAGTGTTTTCTTTATGTATCAGGCATTCTAAAGCCAATGGAGGGGTCCGTTTCACGAGATGGGGTTCCAAAAAATAAAGACACATAAAAGTACAAAATAACCGTTTTGCCCTTTTTAGTACAGATGTCCGAATTGAATTCTACGAAAGCCTAAACCGACTTTCTTCAACATTCCGGATTCAATAATAGAGTCTATTTTAGTAAAAGAGATACCACTAGTAAAGAGGCATAAAATTTAATGAATAACATAGATTATGAAAAGGTAAACTGAGATATATTATCTATTGATGAATAGGGACTTCAAAGAGAAAGGAAAGGTGACTTGATTTTATTGGGAAAGAAAGGAAACGGTTTAAGAGGTAAGTAATATCTAATCTCTGCATGTGATACTTTCAGCCATGTCAACAGTTTTTCATTTACTATCTATTCTATTCCATACATGCCAGATAGTTTATTGAGTCCACATTTGATATTGTTTTATCTTGTAGAAAGTGTTTATTAACTGTTATATATCTTGATCATGATTTGTGTACACTCTATACATAGGCCTCGAGGGGCAAGACTTATGATCTCAGCAGCCCAGTTTACATTGGCCTATTAAGGCAACAGTTTCATTCTAGCTGCTGAGAAAAATGTTATTCCATTTACTTTTCATGGGATTTAACATGATCTCAATATATTATAAAGTGTCGGATTTGTGCTCAGTCACAAACTCCATCTGATGCTTAAGGAATTTAAAGTGAGATCTGCGAGGTCGAGTACTAAACCTACGGGTTAAGTGCTAGGCTGAGAGATCGGGGAAATGGAACAAGCTTAGGGGGTATGTTGGGCCCCGAGTTAAAGTGCATCCATATTTGTTGTTATCAGTATCTATTATTGATTTTTATAGCTTGATCATATTATTTCATTATGAATGATCATGAGATTACATAGTTTTTATTGAGTGTATACAGTTTATACTTGAGACAGCTTATGACTGTAACAATATGATATTGTTAGCAAAACAGATTTCATTGCTTTATTATTTGAGTTCCTACCATCTGATATTGAGTTCTATATTTCTTGACTAGCTAGCACATTACATTTATCCTAGTTCTTTTTGGATTATGCTTTCTATATTGACATGTACACATGGCAGAGTAAAGGAGAATTATATTACAGATACTACTTATATTTTCAAGCACAACTATCGAGAGTAGATGATAGAGCCTAATAGCTTAGAGCTGGATATTACTTTTTGAAGTTGTAAGTGTAATATGTAGTACAGTCTTGTAGTCCTCCCATGTCATCCACATCTTGGGGATGTACGGTAGTTAAGAAATTTTACAGTCTATCTTTTGAGAACCAGATATATATATATATATATATATATATATTACATGCAACTTTTATATTTAAAGTCTTTCGTTGTTTATATTTTGATAGTTGGTGCATGTTAGTAGCACTGATTGTGTAGCAAGTTGAGAGATCTGGTTCGGTAACAGTGTCGAGTCGGGTTCGCGGTTCAAGATCCACATAGGGTGGTCATCGGGTTGTGACAACAAGAGGCTGCCAATTCTTACTCTATTCTGGAGTCTAGAAAAGATGCCCTGCCTGCTAAACTGGAAAATCTCCATAGAGATTTGCAGACTTCGAGGTTGCTTCTACCAAGAAGCTTTAGGATAGCATCAAAGTTGTCAAAGCTCAAATTGAGATTGACCTGAAGGCTGAAGTCCAAGATCTGGGGGACGAACTCATCAAGCACGGATACCGAACCTTTGAGAAGAAACTCCGAAAGATATATCCAAACCTGAACCTGACTAGGGTGAATGACATTTTGGTCTCCCAGGTTAAGGTAAATACTCTGGATACTGACGATGAAAGAGAAAATGCGACTCCAAAACCTAATCAAATTGTTCTACTGGAGACTGTTGCACCTGCAATAGAGTAAGTAGGATGTTTTGTACTTTTTCATTTTTTTTTAACTCTTTTGTCTTTTTTACTTTGTAATTTCCCTATTTTTGGGCTTCAGTATATGGAATTTTAATTATTCCAAAACTTGTGTACAATATGATCTCCTTATCTTATCTCTAACTTTTGGACAATTTCTTTAATATTCAGACTAGTAGAAAAATATAAATTTTCTAAGGATTCCAAAACACTTATAAGGCATTTCAAAGGTCTAAATAACATAATATACAGACCTACAACACTTATAAATAAATAAGATTTTTTAGGCGTCTACGTACTAATAAAACAGAATATATAGACCTACAACACTTGTAAATAATACAAGGTCTTTTAGAGGTCTGTACAGTAAAAAAATAGACCAAACCTGTAACACTTGTAATGAGTACAAGGTCTTTCGGGGTCTATATACTAGTGAAATGGACCATACCTATAATATTTGTAATGGATACAAGGTTTTTAGGGTCGTACATTGGTGAAATGGACTAGAACTGTAACACTTGTAATAGATACAAGGTTTTTTGGGGGTCTGTATATTGATGAAATGGACCAAACCTATAATACTTATAATGGATATAATATTTTTAGGGGTCTGTATATTGGTAAAATGGACTAGACCTGTAATACTTGTAATGGATACAAAGTTTTTAGGGGTCCGTACATTGGTGAAATAGACCAGACCAATAACATTTGTAATGGCTACAAAGTTTTTTGGGAGTCTGTACATTGGTGAAATGGATCAAACTTGTAACACTTGTAATAGATAAAAGATTTTTTAGGGTCTCTACATTGGTGAAATAGACCAGACCTGTAACACTTGTAATGGATATAAGGTTTTTAGGGGTTTATACATTGGTAAAATGGACCAGACTTGTAACACTTGTAATGGATACAAGGTTTTTAGGGTTTTGTACATTGATGAAATGGACCAGACCTGTAACACTTGTAATGGATACAAGGTTTTTAAGGCTCTGTACATTGATGAAATGGACCAGACCTGTAACACTTGTAACGGATACAAGGTTTTTAGGGCTCTATACATTGATAGCAAACATTAAGGTGAATCGAAAATAAATTTATTACTGATAATACTTGTATAAATGTTCGATGTTCCAAGGCCTAGGTACAGACTTCCTAGTTAAATCTTTCAACTAATAAGTTGTACGTTTAACATTCTTGGTTACTTTGTAAGGCCCTTCCCAGTTAGGCAAAAGCTTTCCCATGGTAGGATCTTTAGTGTTTGGGAAAACTCTTCTTAGGACGAGGTCTCCAAGCTGGAAATTAATAGGTTTTAACCCTTTGTTGAAATATTTGAGCATTCTCTACTGGTGGGCTTCATTCTTGATCCGAGCTTGCTCGCGCCTTTCTTCTAAAAAGTCTAAGATTTTCGCGAGCTTTGGCCATAGGTCCCTTGGTCAAAGAGGTCTGTTTTAAGGGTTGTTGTACCAATTTCAACAAGAATGATCACCTTGGTGCCATAGGCGAAGGAGAATGGTTTTTCTGCAATCAGGATTCTTTTCATAGTTCGGTAGGCCCAGAGTACCCCAGGGAACTCTATCGACCCATTTTCCATTAGCTTCTTCCAACTTTCTTTTTATGGCCTCTAGAATAGTACAATTGATAACCTCGGCTTGTCCATTAGCTTGAGGATGCCCTGAAGAGGAAAAGTAGTGGCTAATGTAGAGGTCTTTATAGAATTTTTCGAATACCTTTCTTGTAAATTGTGTCTCATTGTTTGAGATAATGAGTCTGGGTATGTCGAACCTGTACACAACTGATCTTCCAAGTGAAGTTTGTTACCTCAATCTTTGTGATGTGGGTCAGTGGTTCAGCTTCTGCCTACTTAGAGAAATAATCAATGACGACTAGCAAGAATCTTCTGTTCTAAGGGGCTTTTGGTAATGGCCCTACGATGTCCATTCCCTATTGGGCAAAGGGCCAAGGACTTGCAATATTAATAAGTTTGTGCTGAGGTTGATGTTGATAAGAAGCAAAATGCTGATAGTTATCACATTTTCAAACATATTCTTTAAATTGTTTTAGCATATTGGGCTAGTAGTAGCCCTGAGTCAGTGCACGGTGGGCTATAGTTCTTTCACTGTTATGGTTTTCATATACCCCTCATGTATTTCGGCTAAAACATAATGGGCTTCTTTTAGAGTTAAGCACCATAAGAAGGGCTGTTTGTAAGATCTTCGGTAAAGTTTTTCTTTAAGAATTAAATAGTGAGCTACCCTAATTCGAATTCTTTTGGCATGAATTTTGTCCTCTAAAAGCAATCCTTCCACTGGGTATTGAATAATGAGAGTCATCCAATTCGGAGATTGCTTCAAAAATTTGAAAGGCTTGCGATACTTCAATGCTGGGCTTTAATTGATAGGAGATTTTTATCATAAAATCTCTTTCTGGCCTGAGATGGGAGGCCATATTTGCTAAAGCATCTGCCTTGGTGTTTTGATTTCTTTCAATCTTCTGAATAGTGAATTTGTGGAAAGATTACTTTGTGATTGCACTAGCGCCTGCTCATTCTGCTATCTTTGGTAGAATATTCTCCCATAACTTGATGACTACAAGCTGAGAGTCAAAAAATGCGTCAAGGTCCAGAGCTTCATATTCTATAGCTAATTTTAATATAAGGATAAGTATTTCATACTCAGCTTCGTTGTTAGAGGCTCTAAATCCCAAGAAAATGGATTTATCGGTTATCATCCCATCGGGGGACTGAAGTATTATACCTACTCTAGATCCTTTATCTGTAGATGAACCATCAGTGTAAAGTAGCCATACCGAAGTATCTGTAGTGGTTTGAGCTTTTGAATGTTACTTTCTAGTGAATTCGACTCTGAAGTCTGCTAATGCTTGAACTTTGATATCAGTTCATGGAATATAAGATATGTCAAATTCTCCTACTTCCACTGACCATTTAATCAATCGTCCCAAAACTTTAGGTTTGTACAGGACTAATTTTAGAGGATAGGATGTGGGGATCATGATAGTATGAACTTGAAAGTATGGTCAGAGCTTTCGAGTAGATATACTAAGGCTAAAGCCAGTTTTTCAATCTTGAAATACCTTATCTCGGTGTCCAGAAGTGCTTTATTGATATAGAAGACATGCCTTTGAATTTCTTTATCTTCCCTAAGTAACGCAGAGTTGGTCACGTTTTATGATACGACTAAATACATGAGTAATTTTTCCCCTAGCACTGGTTTTGAAAGAAGGTCTAGAGAAGCTAAGTACTGTTGAGTTGTTGGAAGGCTTCTTCACATTCAGAGGTCCACTCTAGGGCCTTACTCCCCCTCAAAGATTTAAAGAATGGGAAGCACTGATCCGTTGATTTAGAGATGAACCTATTCAGTGCTGTTATCCTTCCATTTAGCCCATGAATATCTTTCTTAGTTCTAGGGGATTCTAGACCAATCAGAGCCTTTATCTGGGTAGGATTTGCTTTAATTCATCTTTGAAAAACTAGGAAACCTAGGAATTTCCCTCCGTAATCCTGAATGTACACTTTAACGGGTTAAGTTTCATTCTATGCTTCTTCAATATGTCAAATGTTTGGGATAAGTGCTGGATGTGGTTAGCCTTCCTAACACTTTTGACGAAAATATCGTCAATGTAGACTTCTATTGTATCTTCGATCTGGAGGCCGAACATTTTGTTTACAAGCCTCTGAAATGTGGCTCCAACATTCTTCTTACTGAACGACATCACTCAATAACAATAGAGACCTTATTCCGATATAAACACTATTTTCTCCTAATTTGGAGGATACATTTAGATTTAATTATACCCAGAGTAGGTGTCCACGAAGCTCATGAGTTCGTGACCTACCATAGCATTAACGTGTTGATTAATCCTGGAAAGAGGAAAGTTATCCTTAGGACAAGCTTTATTGAGTTTTGTATAACTGACACAGACTCTCCATTTGTCGTTCTTCTTCTTTGCGAGAACTATATTGGCGAGCCATTCAAGGTAGAACACATCCATTATCATTTCAATGTTAAACAACCTCTAGACTTCTTCGTTGATGATCTTGTGACGTTTTAGGGCAAATGTCCTCATCTTCTGCCTTATTGGAGAATGGTCTAAATTTGTCATTAGCTGGTGAAAATGAAGTAGAGATCTACTCCCTCCATATTTCTGGTTTCCCAAGCAAATACCGAAAGATTGGGTTTTAAGAATTTAACAATCTCCTGTTGCTAAAAAAAAGACAGAGTAAAGCCAATGTGTAAGTACTTTCCCTCTTCTTCACTACTGATGAGCACTTTGACAGACTCTTCCATTGGTTTGACCGCGCTATCTCTTCCTTTAGGACTTAGTGGCCTGTCAATCTTGGTAGGACATTCTTCAACCATATGAAACTCTAGAGATACAGAGTCTTCCCCCTTATAAGGGCACTGTGATTACTATTCAGAAGGTCTCTTTTTGAGCGCGAGGGCATAGCATTCCCGAGCAGTGGGCTGACAGTCCTTAATAGTGAAAACTTTGTTTTTGTGGACATATTTTAGGCATTGATGGAGGATTGAAGTAACTGCCCCCATCTGATGGGTCCCAGGGTCTCCCAATAATGACATTATAGAGAGATTTAGCATCTATGACCATGTATTCAGAGATAAGGGTTTTCTAGTCATCTCTTTCTCCTACCGTAGTTAGTAGATCAATTCCGCCTTGTAGGAAATTGAGATTCCCAATGAATCCTATCATCACAATAATTTTAGCTCTGATGTCCCTAGAGTTGAGCTTCATGTGTTTGAATGGTTTGTAAAATAACACGTTGGTAGAACTTCCAATGTCTACGAGAACCCTTATGATCTTAAAGTTAGCAACTTTAAGTAAGAAGACGAAAGCATCGTTGTGGGGGATAGTGTATCCCAATAAGGTCCAATTTTGAAAACTGGATCTAAAGGTCTGAATTCATCTTTTTCTCAATGGTTGAGATCTGGACGATGTGGGGCTCTTCCTTTACTTCCCAAACATATCTCTTCCTAGCCTAGTTGGACATCCATGTCATCATACTGTTAGCATGGAGCACAAAGATGACTTGATTATTTTACTATTGTTGATCATTTCAAACTTTTCTCTGTTTAGGCCTTTACTCTAGCCTCCTTTGAGGGGGTCTTTCGTCATGGGAGTTTTGTCTCACATTCCTAGACGATGAACTATCGTAGTCATCCTCTTTTGATGAGATACTCTAGCTCCTACTTCAGAGCTCTGAACTTCTCGATCTTATGCCCTTGGTTTTTATGGAAGTCCCAATATTTCTTTCAATTTCTCGAGTCGGAGTGGCTTTTCAGTGGTTCTAGCCATCCCAAGTTTTCACGAGCTTGGAACTATTGGAGTATATGGGTAAAGGAAGCATTTAACAGGGTATAAGTTCCATATCTTCCAGAGCTAAAGTTGTTTTGGACTCTTGGTGCTATCATTTTCTCTAGACTCCTAGTCCTCTTTTTATTGGCGCTGTTATCCCTCTTCTGAGCTTGATCGTCATTCTGAGATTGTTTTTTAGCTTTTTGAGAAGATGCTTTCGTATCTTCGAGATTGATATACTTCCGTGCTTTTTCCATGAGCGTTGTTATATGGATAGAGGAATTCTTGGTTAAAGAATCCTGAAAGCGTCCAGGCCTAATGCCTGAAGTGAGGACGACCACTAGGGAACTCGAACTATAGTTGGTTATCTCTGTGAGTTCTGTATTGAGAGGAGCTATGTACTCCTGAAGTGATTCCCCTTTTGCCTGCTTTACAACTAGCAATAACTATGACCATTTTCTCAATTTCTTGCTCGTTAAGAAGTGGTCAAGGAATAATCTGCTGAGCTCATAAAAATTGTTGACCGATTTCTAGGAAAGATTGTGAAACCATTTAAGGGTAGTGCCTTTTAGACTGGAGACAAAAGTTCGACACATAAAGTCATTTTTAGCCCAGTGCAGGGCCATTATATATGGAGCTAATGAATAGTAATGTGAGGAGTTTGAGACTCTAGATGGATTAATGACATATCAAAAATATGAGGATTCTTGGGTGAGCCATATAGGGTCAAGACAAATGGATCATAGGGAGGCAAATACTGATTGAACAAGACTATCGAGTGAACATTGTGAAATGTGATGGTTCTAAAATGAGATTGACACGTGATGAATAATCATTGGAAAAAATTCAATGGATCTTGTTGATCTAGGTGACAATATGACCCAATTATGGGTGGTACTTTATTAAGTTAGCTGAATCTATTTCAAAAGATAAATGACTGATGACTCTGAATGACTTTTGAGAATCAACGTAATCTAACAATTAAAGAGACGGGAATTGTGGCATAATGTCTAGAAAAATTGGTGAGGACAACGATTGTGCTAAAGTGATACATAATTCTTTGAGACACTAAGGGAATAATTAAGATTGAGGTAGAAAGTAAGAATAACTAAATCTATGAAACTAAGGAGAAGTAGAGAGTTTCCATGGTGGGAAAGACTTGATATAATCTTGATAAACTTTGAATGTCAAATGTAACGATAAAATGATGGGACGAAAAATTAATGTGAAAAAACGGAGGAACTGATTTTCTCAACCTATCTAAATCATAAAAGGATGAACACGAATTTGAAAACAAAGGCAAGAATGCCAATGAGTGGTATAAAAAATTATGAAATAATACAAAAATGAAATGAAAAGAGGAGTGATAAATCTTTGAGAAATGGACACTTGACTGAGAAATCACAAATGAAAATAAATCTAAGGTTACCCGTGCATGGGAAAAATGTTGCAATGCAAAGAGAATATGAGTAAACCGTCCTGGCATGAACCAAAAGATGTTCATGAAAAAAAGAGGGAATGACGCTAAAAATGCTAAAAGAAAATACGATAATAGTCATTATAAAAGAAAGTCCAATAGACAAAAAAAAAAAAAAACTTAAATGGGTGATGTTGCAAATCTTGTAACTGAACGCATGTAGTAAATCCGAGGCGGAACATGTGAAAAAAAAAATGGGAGGGGAAACTGGAATGACAATTGTGTATATATAAGCTTCGGATAAATGAAAATCCAAACCTTTTCTTCCAAATTATTATCCTAAGCCTCTATATGAATTCAAGTGGAATAATGTGAGTCCATCAAGAACTCTGTCCTTAATAAAACTTAAAGTACTTGAAAAAAAATCCCAAAACACTCTCAACGATAAAAGTGGTATAGTTTAGTTACACCATTGACTTCCTATGACCACTACCAATGAAACGGATAAAAAAAAAGGAAAGATCAAGGCACTAGACACCATTACCTAGCACATAATACGCCATACGATGCCAACGGAAGTTGAGAGACCATGAATAGTGAGGTAATCACGACTCAATACCAAATAAGATGAATATAACGACTAGACATAAAACTAGTCAAGATACTGGTAACAAGGTGAGATAGTCAAGTAATTGAAAAGATGAGTCAGGGTGAGTAATGAAAGTAATAGACCATTAACCATAAATCTAAGAACTAAAGAAATTTTCTTGCTTGAGAATGTAATATTGGAATATCGGAAATAAGTCCAAGAGATAGATTAAAAAAGGGAAACTATGATGATAGAATTGGCATGATGAGATGATAAATTTTCTTAGATTATGAACATTCGAGTTTTGAGTACAAAACTCATTTTAAGGGGGATAGAATGTGATACCCTGACCCGAATTGTAACCAAATGAACCATGTAAACCCGAGCTGTTAGGGTTTTATGTTATGATATCGAATGAAATGGACGGTTGTGAAATCGTAGTTTTGAATGTGCAGATGATACCTGGGCAATACCCGAGCAAGCCATAAACGAATATCAAAATAAAAATAAAAATAAAGATCATATATAAATATATACAACTATATATCTATATGAAAGATCAAAATAGATATATGTATAGATATATAATGATACATGTGATAACATTTATATATAAAGTGTAATAGGTATATAAAGTAACCTACAATTTAAGAAACATTAAAGGAGGGGGAATGGGGGTTACAAATTTAGAAGAAAAGAAGGGAAAGAGAGGGAGAAAAAAATAGAAAAGGAAAATGTCAATTCCAAGATTCAAAGAGGTATGCCCCATACATTAAAATGCAAAAGCGGAGTGGGATAGATCAAATTGAGACGGTCAGGTAGTTCTACAACTTGTCAGCCCACACTGCTAGATCCTAAGCAATTGCTCTATTTTCGTGCTCTCCATTGATGGTCAAATCTAAAGGCAAAAGAATATGGGAGTTGTGTTGCAACAAAGGTTGCCAGTTACAATGTCGGCTGAAAGGCCTTCAAATCAAGAAGAATCAGAGAGACGCATTGGGGAGTCCAGTGGTACTGCTGCTATAACCCAAACTGATATTAATACTCTGAAATATGGTGTGGGTGTGAATCCAGGAATTTTAAATCATAACGTGAATCCAGCAATTTTAAATCATAATGTGAATCCAGCTACAATTTTGATGGGTCAGAGTCAGGGGATTGGGTTGGTGAATCAGGTGAGTCCAGGGACTGGATAGGTGAATTTGATGATGGCCTCAGCCTTCAATCATAGTAGTTTGGCCCCCTCTGTTGCTAATAGATTTCCTCCATCGATTGGGGTGACCCCATCAATGGGATTCAGTGGGAATTATGGTATTAATAGCATAAGCCCGAGTGTGATTGGTAGTTATGGTTCCCAAGCAACATTACAGGGTCAGGGTGTCTACCAGAATACTTAGTTGGGACAATCTTCTGCAAGGCCAACAGCGGCTGCAGCGATAAGGCCTCAGTTTGGTCTTAGGTCTACCGATTTAGTAGAAAAGGGAACATAAAATGTTGTTTTCAGAACTTGCCATGAAGAAAGATGTCGGGTGGTATTCAGATGGGCACTTCTGATGCTATGAGGGCTCTGAGTGCTGTTCAGATAGTGTGTAAAGATGTTGCAGCAGTAGATATCACTATCGGTTGCACTAAGTCATTCTCTAGCAGTGGAGGAATGGGTGTTGTGTTGTTGACTAAACTAGAGCTCATTCATGATATTTTGACAATATTAAAGCAGAATATGGACACTTTGAGGTTGACAAGAAAGAGAAGAAAAATTATGAGGTAATTGCATACTCATCTGGGTTTGGTAGTGGTTCGCTTGGAGCTATTCATTTGTTTACAACATCAAATGGTTTTTCTAGTAAATCTTTATTATTTCAAGCATTCAGGATTAAATGATGAAGTCCAATTTATGAAAATAGGTCCTGAAAAATAGAGACATGTAAAAGTATAAAATGACCATTTTGCCCTTTTTAGTGCAAAAGTCTGAATTGGAAACCGTGAAAGCCTAAACTGACTTTCTTCGACATTCCGGACTCAATGGTAGAGTTTAAATTAGTAAAAAAGATACTTAGAGTAACGGAGTGAACAATTTGATAAATGACATTAGAACTGAGACATGTTTATTGATGTATAGACAATTCAAAGGGAAAAGAGAAAGTTATCGAGTACTAAAGTAGATCATACAGATTAAAGATAAGTAAACCCCTATCTCTTACATGTGGTTTTTCAAGCCACATTCTTTCTATTACTGCCAAATTTTGTGCTCATGTACGTACCCACTGTTATTGTTCCACAATCGATATTGTCCTATCTTGTGAATGCTTATTGACTGCTATATCGTGATCGTTATATTGTATTGTGCCTTAAAAGGCCTAATTGTTATGTGTTTATTGCATGATATTCCATTCTTATACACTTCTTATGGAATCATGAAAAATCATGATTTATTATGAATGCCTGATTTGTGCTCAGTCACAATATCCATCTGATGCTATTTGATTGACAAGACCTATGGGTCGATTGACAGGACCTTCGGGTCGATTGACAAGACCTACAGATCGATTGACAAGACCTCCGGGTCGATTGACAGGACTTACGGGTCTGAACATAATAAATGCATCACTTATGCTTGACTGATATGTTTACGTTTATTGGATTCATAGGATGTTGCCATTCCTTATGAATAATTCTATGTTGACAGTTCACTCATTGATTGTACTGATTGTGACTAGTTTATTGTGGCAGTACTCTTATGTTGACTGATGTTATTGAGTTTTTCCATGTTCATGTTATATGATGAGAATGTAAAATGTCATATTTTTTCTCCCTTAATGTTTAGTCTTTTATACTTATTGGGTGCCAAATGTACTCATTATTCTTATATTTTGATTTAGGAAGTAAACGAAAGCCTCAGTATCAATAAAATTGTGAGATCTAATTTATTTTTATTGTTCAATTTATGCTTTGAGTATCGGATGTTCTTCTATGCTTATTTTCATGATTGTCTCGTTTCATTACTAGGAGGCCTACTAGTTTATTATTCGTTGCAATCTACTGCTAGATTAGATATCAAATCCATAATTGTTTAATCCCTCTAATTTGTGAAGCAACTAAGATTTAATGATTTGTCGCGTCAGAAATTACTAGATCTTAGGAAGAACGTTTGACTAAATTAAATGCAACCGCTTGTGCTTGTCTTAAGAATTAGAAAGATCGATGAAGCTAATCTTTCTAATTCTTAAGGCTACTACTAGATTAAACCTTTAACGCTTGTCTTGGGTTGTTTAGTAGTTAAGGTTAACTAGATCACTTGTTTTCTAATTAACTGTGACTAAAGAAAGATAGGAAAATAGTTCTAACGATGAATATTCAAAGTGTGAATTGGTATAAACTTGCATCGATGATCAGTTGTAAAATTCCGATGGTGGATGTTGAATTAGACCAATGCTTGTTCCTTTGATTGAATTTGATATTTTAATTTGAATTGTTTCTTAGTTATTTTTCTTTAAATTGTTTTTGTTATACTCAAACCCCTCCATCCTTGCTCACGTAGCATAAAACTAGGCTAGATACTTTCCGTGAGAACGATCCTTACTCCACTACTACATATATTTTTAGGAGTTTAGGTTTTATTTTTTTGGTTGCCTGCGGCAACACACCAAATTTTGGCCCCGTTGTCAGGGAGTGATTCTAGTTGATTTTTGTGCTTCTTGTGATCCTTATTTCATTCTTGAGAAAAAAAAGTGTTTTAGCGTAGAATTTTTATTTTATTTTATTTTTATTACTCTAGATTTTTCCTGATTTGTTTTTCATAGTTTATTAGAGTTTCCTTGATTATTAATGGCTGTAACTCGATCTTCTAATCAAAGTGATTTGCAGTGCGATCTAGAAATAGAGAGAACTTTACGCAGGTTAAGGAGGGAAGCTCGGAGAAATTCTGAAAAGAACGATCTAGCTTTTAATTTCCTATTTGATAGTAATTCTAATTTAGAAGAGAAGAAAATCATGGCTGGAAATCGAACTTTGAAAGAACTTGCCACCCCTGATTTGAATCAACAACCCTTATGCATAACGTTCCCTACTTTAGATGCTACTACTACTGTTGAATTAAAATCTGGACTAATACATCTCTTGCCTACTTTTCATGGCCTTGCAGGTGAAGATCCTCACAAACATCTAAAGGAGTTTCATGTAGTATGCACGAGTATGAGACCTACGGGAGTGACTGAAGAGCAAATTAAATTAACAGCCTTTCTTTTTTCTTTGAAGGATTCGGTTAAGGATTGGCTCTATTATCTACCCTCCAAGAGTATTACCACATGGAACGAGATGAAGAGGTTGTTTTTAGAGAAATATTTTTCAGCTTCAAGGGCGGCCAACATTCGAAAAGAAATTTGTGGTGTAAGGCAACACAACGAAGAGTCCCTACACGTATACTAGAAACGTTTCAAGAAATTATGTGCAAGCTGCCCCCATCATCAAATTAGTGAGCAGCTATTTATCCAGTATTTCTATAAGGGCTTTCTACCCACTGATAGGAGCATGATTGACACTGCTAGTGGAGGAGCTTTGATGGATAAAACTCTCGAGGCCGCAAGAAACTTGATTGTAAATATGGCAGCCAATTCTCAACAATTTGGCACTAGGCTTGACCTTCCATCTAAGCATGTTAATGAGGTAACTATTTCCTCCCTTGAACAACAAATTTCAAGTCTAACTTCTCTTGTTTTTCAAATGGCTGTAGGTAATATGCAAACAACGAAGGCTTGTGGGATTTGTTCGGTAGTAGGGCATCCAACCGATATGTGCCCAACTCTTCAAGAGAAGCCCATTAAGCAAGTGAATACGGCGAGTGGTTTACCTGGACAACCGCAAAGGAAGTATGATTCCTATTCGAGCACGTATAACTCGGGATGGAGGGATCACCCTAATCTTAACTATGGGAATCCATAAGTAAATCAGCCTGCGACTCAAAATCGCCCAAGTTACTAGTAATATAAGCAACCATACCCCCTTAGACAACAATCGGACCAAAATTCTAATTTTGTTTTGTCTTTAGAAGATATTCTCAAGTATCTTGCCACTAATACTTTGTAATTTCAACAGGAGATGAAACAATTTCAATAAGAGGTGAGGGCTAGTATTCAAAGTTTGGACAATCAAATGAGCCAGATGACAACCACAATTAGTTGGCTAAAGGCACAAAGTTTGGGGAAATTACCTTCTCAAACGGTTGTAAACCCAAGAGAAAATACAAGTGCAATCGTTTTGAGAAGTGGTAAAGAGGTTGAGATTCCAGTAAAGGCAACCCCTACATCGTCGAAGCAAGAAAAGGAGAACAACGTCATTACAGACAGCAACGTTCCTAATGACGATGACGTACCGAAGCAGTAAGTTTTTGCCTCTTTCTGATTATAAACTAGTATTGCCTTTTCCTCAGGCTTTAGTAGAATCTAGAAAATATGAGCAAAATAAAGATTTATATGAAACTTCTCGTAGATGCGAGGTAAATATTCCACTTTTAGATGCTATTAAACAAGTACCTCGTTATGCTAAATTCCTGAAAGAACTATGTATAATTAAGAGGAAATAGAAACTTAAAGGATGTGAGAAGTAGAGAATAGGGGAGAATATTTCTGTAGTTATTCAAAGAAAATTCCCTACAAAGTGCAAAGATTTAGGTATGTTTACTATCCATTGTACGATAGGTAACACTAGATTGGAGAAGGCCATGATAGATTTAGGAGTTTCTATCAATGTCATGCCATATTCTATATATGCTTCTTTGAAACTTGGACCTTTGACGAAAACTGGTGTTGTGATTCAATTGGCTAATAGATCAAATACCTATCCTAAGGGTAAAGTTGAGGATATTGTTATGCAAGTTAATGATTTGGATTTCCCTGCTGATTTTTATGTGCTTGATATGGAGAATGGTGATCAAATTGCTCATATTTTGTTAGGAAGACCATTCTTAAAGACATCCAAGACTAAGATAGATGTTCATAGTGGCACACTTACCATGGAATTTGATGGTGAAATTGTTAAGTTTAATATTTATGATGCCATGAAATATCCTGATAATGATAATCTTGTTTATTCTATTGATGTGATCGATTCTTTAGCACAGAAAGTTTTTGAACTTGATGGAAAAGATGGATTGGAAGTTGCCATTAATAAGCATCTTGAGAAAGAGAATGAGGAGTTAGCCTTGACTACTGATTTGTAGGAAGCTGTTGCAGCATTGAATGATGTTCCAAAGTTACAACAGACAGGTAATGTTCCTTATATTACGTTACCAGTTTCTAACGAGAGGCCTTTACCCTCTGTTTTGTAGGCCCCCATTCCACATTTGAAGCCTCTTCCTAGTCACCTCATGTACGTGTTCCTTGGAGACAGAGGAACATTACCAATGATCATCTCCAGTAAACTTAGTGCACCGCAAGAAGAAAATCTTGTGCAGGTCCTTAATGAGCATAAGACGGCTATTGGTTGGACAATTGTGGATATTAAAAGAATCAGCCCGTCTACATGCATGCATCGTATCTACTTGAAGAGGGAGCAAAACATTCCAGTCAACTACAAAGAAGATTGAACCCGCCTATGATGGATGAAAGTGGAGAACACAGGAAGTTGCAGCTACAAGAGTTAGAGGAAATTCACAATGATGCCTATGAGAGTGCAAGGATTTACAAGGAAAAGACGAAGGTTTTTCATGACAAGATGATCTATAGGAAAGAGTTTACAGTTGGTCAAAAAGTCCTTCTATACCATTCACAATTTCATTTGTTTCCGGGTAAGTTGCGTTCTCGTTGGATTATACATTTTGTTGTTACTAATGTTTTTTCCCATGGTGTAGTTGAAATTCAAAGTTTAGCAACTTCCAAAGTATTTAAGGTGAATGGCCATAGACTTAAGCCTTTCTATGAAGGTTTCCAAGTAGAGAATGTGGCAACATTGGACCTTGAGGGTCCGATTTATACTGATTGAAGAAGGAAACATTGAGTCGAGCCAATGACAATAAACA
>CM018043.1:10319539-10362039 GCA_008638375.1 Nyssa sinensis | reverse complement strand
TACCTTCCCAGCGAATTAGGTGTCGTTGTCAGAGATGATAACACGGGGCACACCAAACATGCAGACTATGTTCTTTCATGTGAAATTCTTCACCTCTGCCTCGGTAATGTGAGTTAGGGGTTCCACCTCTACCCACTTGGAAAAATAATCAATGGCAATGAACAGATATCTTCTGTTCTACGGGGGCCTTTGGCAATGGTCCCACCATGTCCATCCCCTATTGAGTGAAGGGCCATGGACTAGTAATTGGGGTGAGCTCATGGTGTGGCTGATGCTGGTACGAGTCAAAGTGTTGACATTTATCACATCTCTTCATGTATTCTTTGGCGTGCCTGAGCATGCCAGGCTAGTTATAGCCATGAGTCAGAGCTCGGTGGGTGATTGTTCTGCCACCGTTGTGATTTCCACATATCCCTTCATGAATTTCGGCCAAGACGTATTCAGACTCTTTTGGGGATAAGCACCTAAGGAGAGGCTGGGAATATGATCTACAGTAGAGCTTCTCATTTACGATAAGGTACCGTGCCACTCTGATTCGTGTATTTCGAGCTTGGTTTTTATCCTCTAGAAGCTGTCTGTCGTTCATGTACTAGAGGATTGGAGTTCTTCAATCCTGACTTAGCTTTGTTGAGTGGGTAAATTGAACCTCCTCGATACTTGGCCCATTTTGGCAAGAGATACTGACTTCTGAATCTTCGCCTGGTTTGAGGTGAGAGGCCATGTTTGCTAGGGCATCGGTTCGAGCGTTCTGACTTCTGTCTATTTTGTGGATAGTGAAGTCCGAGAATAATTTCTTTAATGAGTTCACTAATTCTGCATACTTGATCATTCCATCGTCTTTGGCTATGAACTTACCCAGGACTTGGCCCACCACTAGTTGGGAATCAAAGAATGCTTCGAGGCTCCGAGCTTTACATTCCAGGGCTAATCTCATGCCGAGGATCAGTGTTTCGTACTCAACTTTGTTGTTCGAGGCTCTGAACTTCAGGGTAACCACCTTCTCTATTGTGATCCCCTTTGGAGATCAGAGCACGATACAGACTCTAAAGCCTTTGTTAGTAAAGGAGCCATCGGCGTAGAGTTGCCACACTACTGTGCTCACATTTACCCCAGGATCGCCCTATAGAACTGGAATGAGTTCTGCAACGAAGAGTGCCAAAGCTTAGGCTTTAATGGAGGTCCTGGGTACGTATGATATATCAAATTTTCCCCAACTCCACAGACCATTTTACTAACCGTCCCGAGGTGTCTAGCTTGTGCAAAACTACCTTCAGGGGGTAGGATGTTGGGATCGCCATTGAGTGGGCCTGAAAATAAGGCTGGAGCTTCCGAGCGGATATTATTAAGGCAAATGCCAACTTTTTGACATTTGGATATCTTTTCTCGGAGCCCAAGAGTGCCTTGCTGACATAAAATACTGGCTTTTGAATCCCCCTTTCTTCTCGAACAAGCACAGAGCTCATCGCGTTTTCTGACAACGCGAGGTATAGAAAGAGCTTTCCCCCTTGTACTAGTTTGGATAAGAGCTCTGAGGATGCCATATATTTCTTGAGTTCTTGGAAGGCCTTGTCGCACTCAAGGGTCCATTCAAGGGCCCTATTCCTCCTCAGAGCTTTGAAGAACGGGAGGCAGCGATTGGTGGACCTTGAAATGAATCTGTTCAGAGCTACGATCTTGCCATTTAGTGCTTGGACGTCTTTTTTGGATCTTGGTGGCTCCAGCTCTGTCAATGCTTTGATCTGTGAGGGGTCTGCCTCTATCCCTCTTTGCAAAATCAAAAAGCAGAGAAATTTCCCCTTGCTGACCCCAAAGGTGCATTTTGAGGGATTCAACTTCATTTTGTGTCGCTTTAGTATGTCGAAGGTTTGCCTCAAATGCTAAATATGCCCGTCCTTCTTCTGGCTTTTGACTAACATATCGTCTATATAGACCTCCATTGTGCTACCGATTAGGGGCTCGAACATCTTGTTTATCAACTGTTGGTACGTGGCTTCTGCATTCTTCAGTCTAAATGGCATCACCCTATAGCAGTAGAGACCTCGTTTAGAGATGAAGGATGTCTTTTCCTAGTCTAGGGGGTACATCTGGATCTGGTTGTATCCGGAGCATGCATCCATGAAACTCATTAGCTCGTGACCTACAGTTGCGTCAACCAGCTGGTCGATTCTCGGGATGGGAAAGTTGTCCTTGGGGCATGCTTTGTTGAGATCGGTATAATCGACACAGACTCACCATTTTCTGTTCTTTTTCTTGACGAGGACGGTGTTGGCGAGCCGTTCTGGATAGAATACCTTTCTGATCATCTTCGCGTCTAACAACCTTTGGACTTCATCGTTGACGATCTTGTGCCTCTCGGGGGTAAAAGTTCTTCTCCTTTTTCTTACCGGGGGATGGCTCAGATCAGTTATCAGTTTATGAGAGATGAGAGTCGGGTCTATTCCTTCCATATCCATGGTTTCCTAGGCAAAGACCGATAGGTTGTCTTTCAAGAACCCGATTATCTCCTCCTACTCTGACTGGGAAAGGTCTGCCTCGAGTTGTAGAGAACGTCCCCCTCTTTTGGTACTTACCAGTGCTTTGACGGGCTCCTAGATTGGTGTTTCCATGCTCTCTATCCCTCTGGGGCTTAGTGGCTCATCAATCTTGGTAGGGAATTCCGTGCTCTCGTGCGGCTCAAAAGGTGCAAGGCTTCAGTCCTCCCGAGACGTCTATAGTTGCTATTTCTGAGCCTTTCCTTTTAATGACACAACGTGGCATTCCCGAGTTGTTGATTGGGAACCTCTGATTGTGCAGATCTTCTCGTTCCGAACATATTTTAGGCACTGATGGAGGGTGGAGGTGACAGCTTCCATCTGGTCGAGCCATGGTCTTTCAATGATGATATTGTGGGGAGATCAGGGAATCCACGACCATATACTTCGAGATCAGCATCTTCTGATCGTCCCCCTCTCCCACCTTGGTCGGTAGATCTATACTTTCCATTGGCGAGCTCAGGCTCCTATCGAAACCTGCCATCACAATAGTGGTGGCCTTCAGGTCAGTGGTGCTGAGCTTCATGTGCTGGAAAGGCTCATAAAACAGCACGTTAGCAGAGCTCTCAGTATCCACCAGCACTCTCCTGATTTCAAAGTTTGCCACTTTGAGCGAGATAACGAGGGTGTCACTGTGGGGGCGATACACCCCATCAAGGTCTAGCTTGGAAAACTAAATGTACGGCAAGGGCTTCAACCTCTTCTCAATCGCAGAGATCTGGAGGATGCTTGGTCCTGCCCTTGCCTCCCGAGCGTATCATTTTCTTGCTCGATTGGACATTCCAGCTAACGAGCTATCGGCGTGGAGGACGAAGATGACCTGATTATTCGGGTGGGGTTGCTCGGGCCTCTGATCCTGCCTCTGCTGTTGGGGCCTCTAATCCCGCCTCTATTGAGGCCTGTTGTTCTGAGGATTCTTTCCTCCATCTTGCTGGTTAAACTCTCTCAGACGTCCCCGCCTGATCAGCTGTTTAATCTCTTGTTTGAGGTTTCTGCATGCCTTGATGGTGTGTCTGTGATCCCTGTAGAAATCACAGTACTTGCTTCGATCCAAGGAGTCGGATGGCCTTGCAAGTGTTCTGGCTACCTCAAATTCTCACGCATCCGGACTTGTTAGAAGACATGAGTAAGGGAGGTATTCAAAGGTGTGAGTGCACCGAAATTTCCAAAGTTGAAATTGCTTTGAGTTCGGGGTGCCATCCTTCTGTCTGGACTTCTTCCCCTTTTCTAGGAGTTTTTGGGGGTCCACTTTTGGGTGTTGTCAGCCTTTTAAGCTTGCTCCTTGGCTTTGCAAAAAGATGTCCTCGTATCCTCCAGATTTATATATTTTCGAGCCCGCTCCATGAGTGATGCCATGTCTGTAGGAGGATTTTTCGTTAAGGAATCGTGGAACCATCCGGGCCTTAATCCTGAGTGGAGGGCTCCTGTTAAGAAGCTTGGATTACAGTCCGTGACCTCTTTGAGCTCGGAATTGAATCGGGCAATGTATTCCTGAAGTGACTCCTCCTTTTGCTGCTTCATTGAAAGGAGAAATTCCGGTCCTTTTCTGAGTCTCCTACTGGTTAAAAACTAATCAAGGAACCATCTGCTAAGCTCATAAAAGCTCGAGACTGATTCCTATAGGAGACCGTGGAACCATTTCAAAGTAACGCCTTGAGGCTTGTCACAAAAGTATGACATAAGAAGGCGTTGGTGGCCCCATGCAAGGCCATTGTGTGTTGGTAGTGGGAGAGATGGTCCCTTGGGTCTTCTGACCCATCATATGGGGTGAACTTTGGGACAATGAACTTCTGGGGGCATTCCTCTGCCAATATGGCTGAGGTAAATGGAGTGCTGAATCTGTCAAGTAGCTTTGCTATTTCATCGTGCCTAGGGGGGAGGTTACCTTCCCTGGCTAAGGCCACTTGCTCAACCGAATCCACCACTTCTTCTGCCTTCAAAGGTACTCTAGATGGGGCTGAATGATGTTTCCCTAGCACGATGACCTCAGGTCCCGTATACAGGGGATGCTCCTGGACAGGAATAGCATGATCCGATTGCCTTTAGAGTGGGATTGATGCCTGCTGCGACTGGAGATCTGATTGCAATGGGTTGGCCCCCGAATTCGCAGGGCTCAGGATCCTTGTCCTGCTGTGGTGATGAATAGTGGGACGAAGGTTCGGCATCCCTCCACCAAGGACGTTTGATGGAAGAGGATCATCTCTAGTATGAACAGCGCCCCAGCGATAGGATGGATGTTCAATGGGATCTTCCTTTTCGTGATGTCTTTCGCCAGGGGTGGAAATGAGTTGATTTCCTCCTTTAAGGATGCCTGGTGGAGGGTAGATAGGGCGACCCTGCAGGTTCTGTGTTAAAGAAGCCAGAACCTGAGACATGGCCAAGAGTTGTTCCTGCATCTGGTCAGATTGTCGCCGAATCTGATCAAGTTGCTGCTGTACAGGATTAGAGGTTTCTCCCTCCTCATTCTCGGTCGAAGGTTGGTTTTGAGAAACTGGTCTTGAATGAATATTTGGAGCCATGACGAAGGAATTGATTTTGAGAAAATGGAATTAGCAAGAACGATAGTCGTTCCCACAAACGACGCCAAGCTGTTTTTGACTCGTCAAAGCCCAGCTCTTCGTTGGTATGGAATCTGAGAAGAAATGAAATTAGAATGCCACCGGGGATGGCTTCGGCGGTAGCCACTCCGATGATAAAGTTAGTAGAGGATAAATAGAACTCAAAGAAAGTAATTGAATTGTGTATATCTTTCAATGTACCTTAAGGGTTGCACTTATAGGCTGATTGTCTGCCAGAGTGGGTAGGAGTTGATGGAGCAAAGTTTGGGATTTACTGTTGTCTGACGGTGGTAGTCCCATCATGATCACCTGCCTTACTGTCACCATCTGCCTCGCTGTTTTACAGGGCTACCTGCTTCACATTGCCGTCCGTCCCATCGTTCTGAAGTCGGTAGGCCAAGATGATGAAGACGACGAGGTCGGTATTACTAAGACTGGTATTACTGCGGTCGGTACTCCTAAGGTCAGTACCTGTGAGATGTAGCCCTTCCGAGCCTTCTAGTCCGACGTCAGATCGGTATGGCTAGTTACTTCGTAACCTGCACACAGTAAATCCGGACACATGTCAAGTTCTGGTTAGTTCGCATATTTTTGACGTATCAATATATATATATATATATATATAATTTACAAGTTTGGAGTACTTTCAATAGTTATTCAACTTTTTTTAAAATTTATAGATATATTACTGTTGTTAATTGATTTTGATGATTCAAACGTTTGAGTTTAATATATTTTTTTCAAATTTATCTTAGTTATTATTCTTTAATCATATTTTTTTCTTTTGTTATTGAAAATTAAGTTATAATTTTATATTTTTAAACAAATGTCAAATAAAATTTTAACAGTCTCAATAGATCAGTTGATTATTAAACAAAGAATGAAATTAATTAATATGATTTTAATTTTCTTTTAATTTTTATGTAAATTCATTAATATCATAGTTAAATTTATATATATTTTTTTGGATAAGAATTATCAATTTCATTAAATTAATCAGTTCTCACCTAATATTTTATAGTGTGATTTACAATTTTGTTCTACCCAATAACTTATATCTTAATTAAAGGAAAGGAGATTACAGAAAAACCTGAAGAAGATATTTTGTTTATGTTAAATTTTTTAAAATTTTCAAGCAAAGGAGATTTTTTGTTTGGGATTAAAATGTCCTCAAAATATAGTCGGCCATATTTGGGACTATAATATCCCAAGTAGGAGGTAGTATAAAATAGGATAAAAGAGTTTGGCTTATGATTGAAATATAAAAAAAAAAAATTATTGGCATCGAGTATATATACAAGAGATATTAAATTTCTGCCATTCCGTAATCCTAGCACCGCGAGAGGAAAAGAGGTGATAGAGGCGATGTGAACACTATTCAACTATTTTGATTTTGGTGAGTTTTTCTACACTTTTTCGTTCCAATCTGGTATTGTTTCAACAGATATTGATAGTTAGGGTTCATACTTTGATCTATGATAGGTTTGTCGATATTTTTTTTTTTAAATTTTTTTGAGTTTGAAGCCCTTTATTTGTTCCAATCTCTCAACACTGGAACAAATAATGAATCTTGGTGCGTTGATAGCTTTACTAAAAATTTTATGATTTTTTTCGAATTTTTTTTCTTGGTGCGTTGGAAAATTTTAAACACGGTTGATTTTAGAGGGTTACAACCTGGAAAAAAAAAGGTGAACTCCAATTCAATATTTTTCCCAATCATTAAGAAATGTTTTATCCATGGCCTTGTATTAAATATTAGAGAAGTACAACAAGGTTCGCACAAAATAGGGTCACCGATACTATTATATAGTGACACACATCAAAAGTGTATCTAAAAATTTTGCCTTTTGCGACCCTAAGTGCATGCCAGTAGCTTCAAAATGTATAGCGGAAAATCATGCCAAAGTCATTTATTAATAAGTGTCACTAAAAGTCTAATGTGACACTCTTTTACAATGGACAAAAACCGTCTTAATACTTTTATATTTTTAGCTAGGCGCGTGAGTGTTGCTAAAAGCCAAAGAGAACCCACTTTGTATGAGTGGACTTGTGTTTTTTTTTTCATGGCCATATTTGCAAAAGATATATACTTGTAACTAGCACTGTAACTGTTGACAAGAAAGGGTAAATTGCCTTATTGTTCTATATATTACCTGAGAACAAGGAGGAAAAGAAGATTTAAGCCTTCCTAGAAACTAAATGAACCGGCTTCACTAAATGTAAACTAAAATTCTGAATTACTAGCCACCCTTTGTGAGTATACAAGTACTTACAAATACACATTACACAATTCAAAAATGACATCAATTTTCTTCACATTATGTAATGCATATAAATATAACAAGGAACTCCATTTATTTTTGTCGACCATTTTTAAAAAATAATCATGCTCATGTGACATACTTTGCATTAGAAACATATTTGAAATTTGGAAGAACAAGTTCATAAGTCCTTGTGAATCCATCTGCATGTTTTTCTCTCATATCGGATTATTATTCATTCATGGTGTGCTGTCGCAGAGTGTCTAGCCTAGTTTTATGTTATGTGAACAAAGATGGGGGTTTGAGTATAATGAAAACAATTTAAAAAAAAAAACAACTAAGAAACAATTCAAATTAAAGTATCGAAATCAATCAAAAGAGCAAACATTGGTCTAAGTCAGCATCCATCATCGAAATTTTACAACTGATCATCGATGCAAATATCTATCAATTCACACTTTGAATATTCACCGTTGAAACTATTTTCTTATCTCTCCTTAGACGCAGTTAATTATAAAACAAGCGATCTAATTAACCCTAACTACTAAACAACCCAAGACAAGCGTTAAAGATTTAATCTAGTAGCAACCTTAAAAATTAGAGAGATCGCTAAAGCTAAACAATACAAGCACAAACGGTTTCATTTAATTTAGTCAAACATTCTTTCTAAGATCTAATAATTTCTGACGCAACAAATCATTAAATTTTAGTTGCTTCACAAATTAGAGGGATCAAACAATTACAGATTTGATATTGATATACCACAAACTGACACACCAATCATCTTGAGACATGCGTGCTTACGGATTTGATAAAACTCGGTCATCTAGAGTAGGCGAAGCCTTCAGAGCACTCTCATACAGTTATTCTCTAGAGCTCATGCTCTGAACAATATTTATTCAGAGTATTTCGTATGGTTCAGACCTCGTTATTTCCTTAACGTCCGCCGAGCAGAGAATAAGGAAATAGTCTTCTACAAGGAAACTGCCACACATGGTTATCTCTATTCTGATACAATGTCCAACAAGGTAATTGCAATCTCCAATTATCGAATCCCTACTTTCATGGCTCCAAATCCTAATCAACTTAAGAAAGCCACATTCTATAAATTAAACCCTAAAGGTACGCTTTATTTTCATACTTATTCTTTGGCTTTTATTACAGTCTTTTCAATTCAGTTTATTGACTTAAGCATCGGAGCGGCTACCGCCGGAGCCAATCCGGTGGCCCTCTGATTCCTTCTTTTTGAGTGTTCTTCAGGTCGTGAAGGCCAGATTTTTTGCGAGCCAAAAAGTGCAGCATCAGTTTGACGCTGTCTGTGGGAATCGACAAATCTCCAAGTGCTCTATTCACAACTTATTCTCCTTCCTACCGGAGAACCATGGCCCCCAATCTCCGACCAAAGCAGAACGCTCAAAATCCTCAAAACTCTCAACGTCAGCCGCCTGCCGCACGAGCAAGAGGGCCAACAGTTGATCCTATGCGACAGAAGATCGAGTCAATCAAACGACACAACAAACTAGTTCAAGAACAGCTACTAGCCATATCTAGAACTCTGGCAATGCTTACAGGAAATCAAGGGACGAATCCTCCAAATCCGCCGGTCAATGTTGTTGAGGGAACACAACCCCCTATTATCACTGAGAATGAAGAGCCCCTTGAGGAGGCTCCAAATAACCAGCCTGGGCACCCCCAAGGTGCTACTTACGTCGGCAGAGATCCACAGCCATCAGCAGCCCCGGGTTGGGGAACGCCAGCCTTTGTCCTTGACATTCATTACCGAAGCACTACTAGAGCCCCAACTCCAAGAGCTTCGGGAGCACATTCGGCACCACAGGAGCCTCAACCCTAAGCGGCACCAATACCTCCAGCTCGGGACCCTCGGAACCCACCTCAGTCCGTGGGACATGCTTAGCCCGACCACCATGAAGTCGAGGCTATAAGGCAAGGTTCACAAGAAGTCCGGCCTAGAGACCCACGGAGGGTCGAAGAAGTTGCAGAATCTATAAACCGAACAATAGCTGTGAGAGGTGCCCAGAACCATCCAGGCAGGATGAGTTGGCTAGGTTGCTCGGAAGACTTGCCACCCCATTCACTCTTGCCATCATGTCAGAAGAAAGACCAAGGAATTTCGCTGTGCTGAAATTCACCATATATGATGGGACTGGAGACCCAGGAGATCATCTATCACATTACCAACATACAATGGCCCTTTACGGGGCCTTTGATGCCTTTATGTGCCGAACTTTCATTACCAGCCTAAGAAGTACCGCCCTAAAATGGTTTCATCACCTCCTACTGAACTCAGTTACCGACTTCTATGAGCTCGGTAGGCAATTCCTGGACAGATTCATGACGAGCAGAAGGTTCAGAAGGGAACCAGAGTTCCTACTGAATGTCAAACAGACTAAGGAAAAGTCCCTCAGAGCTTACATTGCACGCTTTAATGCCGAACTCACAGAGATAACGGACTGCAGCCCAGGTTTTCTCGTAGCTGCCCTAACTTCTAGTCTTGCTCACGGAGGTTTTAGGGATTCCTTGACAAAGAGCGCTTTTGTTGACATGGCGGCATTAATGGACCGGGCCAAGAAATATATCAACTTGGAGGAAGCTAACCGCACGTCCCAAAAGGGCAAGGAGCAAACCCAGAGGGACAATCCGAAAAGGGAAGATCATAAGAAAGACGACCATAAAAGGGACCCTAGCAAGAAGAGGGCCAGGAGTCCAGAAAAGAGAACGGCACCTAGGGTTGTTTATAATTCCGAACCAAGGGAATTTACTAACTTTACCCCTTTAAACACTACATTGGCTCAGGTACTTCGGTAGATCTGAGATTGGGAAAACCTAAGATAGCAAGAACCGATTAAAGGAGATCCTAGCCTTCGGGACCAAGGTAAATATTGCAATTTCCACAAAGATCACGGGCATACGACTAATTCATGCAGGTCCCTTAGATATGAGGTTGAGCAGCTCATAAAGAAAGGACGTCTTCGGGAGTTCATTAAGTAGGACGGGAAGCAGAACCCCCACGAAGACAAGCCTCAACAAAGGACAGACCAGAGGCCTGAGCAAGGACAGGAGTAGAGGGAAGGATGAAATGAGCCTCAAAGGCAGAACAACCATGTCATTTACATCCTTCATGCAGATACCCCTATTACAAGAATGTCAAACAGAGTAATGAAGAGGTATGCTAGGGAGGCCAGGACTGTCTCAGATGTATTGCAGATCATCAACGTTGAGAAAAGGCTCAAACCAGAACCGGAGATTCAGTTCACAGAACAAAATCTGGCCGGGGTACACTGCCCTTACAGTGATGCCCTCGTCATCACTCTTAAGTTTGCTAACTTCGAGATCAGAAGAGTCGTGGTTGACACCGGTAGTTCCGTTAATTTACTGTTCTATGAGCCACTCAAACATATGAAGATTGATCACAACAACGTCAAGCCTACCACCGCCGTAATAGCAGGATTTGATGGTAATCTCAGTACCCCATTGGGAAGGATCGACCTGCCTACTACTGTAAGGGAAAGTGAAGGATAGAAAACCACCATATCAGAATACATGGTGTTGAATATGAAATCTTCCTACAATGTCATAATTGGGAGACCGTGGCTACACCTGATAGGAGCTGTTACCTCGACCTTCCACCAATGTTTGAAGTATGTCCACGATTAGAATGTTTATTCTGTGAGGGGGTGCCAGCCGACTTCTCGGGAATGTCATGCCATTGCACTCAAGGAGAAAACTACTAAATAGTAATTATAGTATGCTCGGGACTGTGCGGATCCAATTCTCTCCCACAATCCCGAGGAGAAAGGTTGCCCTTCTAGAATTGAGGAACCCCTAAGCCTAAGAGGAAGGGACCGCAGGGCCAAACCCATTGGGAAGCCCATCAAAGTATTAGTCAGCTCAGAATCAGAGGGGCACTATTTGTACATTGGTCCAGACCTGACACATGCCGAGCAAGAGGAGATAATAAGATTCCTGAGAGACAACCTCTTTGTGTTTGCTTGGGAGACCAAAGACATGGAGGGTATAGATCCAAACCTCATAACTCACAAGCTGATGGTAGATCCAGACCACCCACCAGTGAGACAAAAAAGAAGGCTGCTAGCTCCAGAGCGGCATCAGATCATAAACGAGGAGGTCTAGAGGCTGCTTGAAGCCAAGATGATACGTGAAGTATTCTACCCAGACTAGCTGGCCAATACCGTTCTGGTCAAAAAGAAAAATGGCAAGTGAAGAGTCTGCGTTGACTATATAGACCTCAATAACGCTTGCCCCAAAGATAGCTTTCCACTACCAAGGATAGACCAGCTGGTTGACGTTACTGCAGGGCACGAACTCATGAGTTTTATGGATGCCTATTCTGGGTATAATCAAATCCAAATGTACCCTCTAGACCAGGAGAAGACAGCCTTAATAACCGAACGAGGTCTCTACTGCTACAGAGTAATGCCGTTCGGTTTGAAGAATGTTGGGGCCACATACCAGCGGTTGGTCAACAAGATGTTCAGCTCACTGCTCGGCAATACCATGGAGGTGTACATTGATGACATGTTGGTCAAAAGTTTACAGAAAGGTAGCCATCTCCAGCACTTATCTCAGACCTTCGATATCCTAAGACAGCACAAGATGAAGCTCAATCCCTCAAAATGTACCTTCGGGGTGACGAAGGGAAAATTCTTGGGATACATTGTCTCTTAGAGGGGTATCAAGGCAGACCCCACTCAGATCCGAGCTCTGATTGGACTGGAATCACCAAAAACCAAAAAAGACATTTAGACACTAAATGACAGAATTGCAGCACTGAGCAGGTTTATTTCCAAGTCCACTGATTGTTGTCTACCCTTCTTTAGAGCTTTAAAAGGTAACAAAGCCTTACGATGGATGGAAGAATGTGAGAAAGCTTTTCAAGAATTGAAGAAATACCTTGGCTCTCTAGAGCTCCTGTCAAAACCAGTCCAAGGGGAAAAACTACTCCTCTGCCTTGCAGTCTCTAAGAACGCGATCAGCTCCGTACTAGTCAGACAGGACAAGGAAGTCCAGAGGCCCATATTCTACTTCAGTAGGGCATTGCTCGACATAGAAAAGAGATACCCAGAGGTTGAGAAGTAGGCCTTCGCTTTGGTAATATCAGCTCAGAAACTCCGACCTTATTTCCAAGCCCATCCAATTGAAATCCCAACTGCCTATCCCCTGAGGTCGATATTGAGGAAGCCTGAGGTTTCAGGAAGATTAGTAAAGTGGTCTGTGGAGTTAGGAGAATTTGACATATCATATGTACCACGGAACTCCATCAAGGGACAAGCCTTGGCAGATTTCGTTGCTGAGTTCACCCCGGCACTTCAGGACAAGGCGCAACTCTTTGAAACTTCAAGGACATGGCAGCTCTGTATTGATGGGTCATTAATTAATCAGGGTTCTGGAGTGGGCCTGGTTTTGCAGTCCCTTGACGGGCTTTTATCAAAAAAAGTAGTTAGCCTAGGATTCAGAGCTTCTAACAATGAAGCAGAATACAAAGCCTTAATTCTAGGCATGAAGTTGACTTTGGAATACGAGGTTCAAAACCTTGAAGTCTTCTTAGATTCCCAGTTGGTGGTAAGCCAAGTCCTGGGAGAATTTTCCATTAAAGACGATAGGATGCCTCGGTACTCCGAACTAGTGAACTTCCTAAAGTACTCCTTCCAGACGTTCTCCATCCAGAAAATAGAAAGAAGCCAGAACTGCCGAGCAGATGCTTTGGAAAACATGGCATCCCGCTTGAAGCCAGGGGGAAACTCTATAGTAAAAATTTCTTACCAACCAAGACCCAACATAGAGGAAGCCCAAGTTGCCCAAATTGCTGACCAGCCCCAGAATTGGATGACCCCAATCCTCTAGTACCTAGAATTAGGGCTCCTCCCAGAAGATAAAAACAAAGCAAGGAGAATCCGAATTAGAGCAGGTTGGTACCTGATCCTGAACAATAAGCTTTACAGAAGGTCTTACTCTCAACCCCTGTTGAAATGCTTAACTCCAGAAGAATCTCAATATGTCTTGGCTGAAATAGACGAAGGAATTTGCAGGAACCATAATGGGGGCAGAACAATAGCTCATCGAGCTCTAACACAAGGCTATTACTAGCTTAGTATGCTAAAGCAGGCTAAGGAGTACATCCAGAAGTGTGACAAATGCCAAAGGTTTGCTCCATATCAACACCAGCCTCATCACGAGCTCATCCCAATTGCTAGTCCTTGGCCCTTTGCTCAGTGGGGGATGGACATTGTGGACCCATTACCTAAAGCTCCACCAAACAGGAAATATCTTTTGGTAGCCATTGACTACTTTTCTAAATGGGCTGAAGCTGAACCTCTAACACATATCACTAAGAAGGAAGTTGGAAACTTCACCTAGAAAAACATTGTCTGCAGGTTCGGGATACCATGCGTAATCATCTCTGATAATGAGATGTAGTTCACTGGTAAAGTCTTCAAGAAATTTTGTGAAAATCTCAACATCAAATAACATTTTGCTTCTCCAGACCATCCACAAGCAAATGGGCATGCAGAGGTTACCAACCGAACGATCCTTGATGCATTAAAGAAAATGTTGGAGCAGGCCAAAGAAAAGTGGGAGGAGGAACTTCCTAGGGTTCTTTGGGCCTACAGAACAACCAGAAGAACTCCCACCTCTGAAACTCCCTTCTCATTTGCCTACGGTACAGAAGCAGTAATTCCCGTAGAGATCGGTATGCCAACCTTAAGGACTGAAGCCTTCGAATAAGAGTCCAATGATCAACAGCTTGCAGAAAATTTGGATTTGCTTGAAGAGAAAAGGGATCAATCGAGCCAGGATCAGGATGGAAGCCTATTAGTAGAGAATGGTCAACAACTCCAAAGTGGGGCTCAGGACGGTCAGCTTTCAAGTTGGAGACCTTGTCTTAAGACGGGCTTTTCCAAACACCAAGGATCCCACTATGGGAAAGTTGTCACCCAACTGGGAAGGCCCCTACAGAGTGACAAAGGTTGTTAGGCCTACCATTTACTGGCTAGAGGACATGGCTGGGAAATCTATTCCTAGACCTTGGAATGTAGAACATTTACGGAAGTATTATCAATAAAGGTTTTTCTTTCTTTTTAATACCTCTACAAAGTGTTCATCTCTAAATGCACAGACCTTCAGAGTCTGGTCCATCTCAAAATGCACAGACTTTCAGAGTCTGGTCCATCTCTAAATGCACAGACTTTCAGAGTCCGGTCCATCTCTAAATGTACAGACCTTCAGAGTCTGGTCCATCTCTAAATGCACAGACCTTCAGAGTCTGGTCCACCTCTAAATGCATAGACCTTCAGAGTCTGGTCCATCTCTAAATGCACAGACCTTCAGAGTCTGGTCCATCTCTAAAAGTACAGACCTCATAATCTGGTCTAGTAAGTACTCAGACTTGATGATTCAGTCCGTTTAAAGGCATCAAGTTCTGATATCTATAACTACTTTCGAACTGTTATTATTTACACAAGTTTCCTAGATCAGTAGACCCTCAGAGTTGATTCTTAGATTTACTTGGCTTGTGTATTACCAAGCAACAGCACTACAGTACTAAGTTGGCTTAGCATCTGTAGCAGCTCAAAGTACTTCAGTTCAAAACGCAAGTGTTATGTTTCTTTGGCCTACTCCCAGAGCATACAAATAGAACTATTGGTGAAAAGAAGTTATCAACAGTGCTCGGAAAGGTGTTTAAACTCCAAAAGAACACATCCAATCAAAAGGTATATCAGATTTAAAGAAAAGGGATCCAATTTTATTGATAATCCATAAAGGTTACATCGGTACAAGAAGACTGGAAAGAAACAAATACACAGAAGCTACAACAATTTTAGGCAAGACATCGTTTTGTTTTGCAACAACATAGCTTTCTTCCTCGAATCCTTCTGGTACAAGGGAAAGGGACCAGAGTTCCAAAACCACCATTACCGCCGTCACCGGCTTCCATTAGAAAGGAAGGAACCCTGAACCCCAATCTGCATCATACCCAAGCCATTTCATCATCACTGTCACTGGCATCAATACCAACGGAGGATGAGGGCTCTGGGTCTCAGTAAACCTCTATTCTCCATCTTCGTTTTCCTCAAATTTGGCACGACACCCAAGCCGGCTTGAGCAAGGGTCTCTGCCAAGACACAAAGGAGAGGAGGCATCCCACTTTCGTCTTCATCACCAATACTCCAGGCATCATCTACCTCCAAACGGAGAGATCTCGACCGGATGCTAAGATGGACAAGAAGATCTTCGCCTCCTCTAATCCTTCCTTAAAGATTGAATCAAAGGGGTGGATAATTCTCTGCCACAGTTTAATCATTCCCAACTCGGACTGAAGATCGTCAATCGTCTCCGAACAAATAACAACTTCTAAAGACATTCGATTCCCTCCGATGGGGAAACAGTTTGGAAGCAACAAGCAAAAAGATTAGGGCGCAACAACATACCCCTCTCTCATATATATTGGCCCTTGAAGTCCAAAAGCCGTCCATCACGAAGATGATACTGTGGATACATCTTAGCCATCCATCCGTCGCAACGGTTAAGGGAAAGGTTGGCCTCGAAAACTCAAACGATAGTTGTATAATAAACGACGCATTAAACCGTCCTCTCGGAATACCTAAAAGACAGGATGCAGGATTTCCCCAAAATGTACAGCCTTAGTTAAGCACTAAAGCTTCTAAGATGATGAAATAAGCAGAGCCTGGTCCATCTTAATATGAAGGCCTTCTGTCCGATATACAGACCTTCCAGTCTTGAACATTCTATTGACCCTTGACGGACCGTGTGTATAACAAAAGACCATCAGCTCTGACGTATCCCAGTCCTGGTCTTGGAGACTTAGAAACAGAAGTTTCAATCATCAGAGTGACGGTCACAAGACACCCAATTATTTTTACAAGTCTTAGGTTCAGAACAACCTGCCTCAGAATTCTTCAGAATTTGCTTCCACTATATGTGATACAAATCAATATCAGATCCCTACTCATCTGATTAAAATTGCTTTCCTATCTTATTCTAAGATGACGAGGCAGTCAAGAGTTAATCTTCAATCACTATTTTATTGCAAGTAATGCAACTCGGAAGACAACTACTGATAGTAAAAGAGCTGGTCTGATGAGCTCCAGAACAGCTTTACTTGCAATAATTTCCACATTAACCATAAATTGGAAGGATTGATATACTACAGAGCAGTGTAACTCAAGGCTAAAATGGGTTAACCAGGAATCCACAAGGGAGAAAAAGACAAAAACATTTGAAAGCCTGTTTCATTAAACAATTATAGTCCAGTACATTAGAAATCAAAAAAAGTAGAATATACATATTCTAAGCCTGATCAGCAGGAACAGGCTCATCAGCAGGGGAAGGATCTGCAGGTGGGACATCAACCGCTCTGCTCCGCTCCGAACGGCAACTTCAGGAGGATCAACCCCAGGTGGCACAATTGAAGATATATCGAAATCAAAAATTTGGCAAGGAACTTGGATCGGAAATTGTTGAAGCCAAACATGATCAGGTTTTTGGCCATCCCTTCAAGTTCCATCTTCATTTCTGTCTCATTCTCTAGCTTGGCCCACTCAATTGCGTCCTCAAGCTTTTGGTGATAGAGGTACCGCATGCTGTCCATCTCCCTTTGAAGTCTCTCCGCCTCCTGAACATGAAGATTCTTCTTTGACTCCATGACGGCCAGAGAATTCTGGGACTCCTTCAGCCTCTCCACAGCTTCGTGAGCCTCAGACTTAGCAGTGCCGAGCTGAAGCCTAACCTCATCCAGCTCAGCCTAGAGCTTGTCAACTTCCTCTGAAGCTGGAGAGACCTTCGTCAGAGCAGAGAGGGTGTGCAAGGTCTGCAATATATAGAGCAAGCAGTTCAGTATCTAGTTAAAAGCACTTAGAAAGGGAAAAGAAATGGGGACCCGAAGAACTTACTTTGACTTGAAGAGAAGCTAGATCAGCTAGAAGCTTTTCTGGCTTCTGTGGCTTAAGTTTGAGGGAGCCTTTGGCCCAAAAGTCCCTCAGAACCTTCTTGGCCGCCTGGTTGACAGCATCAGGGGCCACCGAAGCTGACACCCCCTTGCCCATTCGGTTGGTTGGGGCTAGGGGGACCATGGAAATAGGGGAAGGTTCCTCCCTCTCCCTCTCAGCAAGTTTAGGAAAGTTTGAGATTAACCTCCTCCTTTTTGTTTGGAGGGGGGGTCTACTAGGGAAAAAGCCTCCCCTATTGCTGCAGATGAAAATGGCTCGGTCTCCCACCTAGCCATTAGACCCTTCGTTAGCTCCTCTACACAGCTTTTAGCATCCATCAAGTTCTCAAGATTGACGATGACGGAATGATCTCGGTTGCTGGTTCGTAAGAGCTTTTTGTATTGCTTCTGGAGCACGGGAGTGAAGTTAGGCCTCTTCTACACACTCTTATCTGCATAAAAAGCACAAAGTTAATCAGCTCGACAATTAATGCATGAAATAGAATCAAAGCAGTCACAGAAAAAATTAGGTCTCACCCTTTGGCCCAGTGGTTCGAGGAAATGTTGAGAAATGGTCTTGGAAGTCTTCATATTCCCATCCTTCTTTTATGAAGAAATACCACTTCTTCTAGGTCTTGTTGGAAGAGGGCACGGAAGAAAGGGGTCTGAACCCACTGTCAAAAGTCATATAAAAGAGGCCTTCCGACCTCATGAATTTTAGATCCACATTGCTACAGATCAAGTCAAGGGACACGTCAACATCATTTAGATGCCCTAACACTATGAAACTTAACAAATGTCTCCAACTATTGAGATTGAGGTCTGAAGGGCAAAGGTTGAACAAGCAAAAGAATTGTTTTACAAGGTCAGGAACAGGGAGTGTCAGTCTCATTTCAAACCAAGCCAAATAAACACAAATTTCTCCTGCTCTAACGTCATGTGGGCGATCTATAGCGTCCAGAACCCTAAAAGTAACATTCGAAGGGAGGTTGTACTTCTCCCACAACTCTTCTAACATCCTTTCGGTGATTGCACTCTCACCTTCCTCTCTATGGGCAGATCGACCAGAGGTCTCTCCGGCCCTATTTGGGGATTCCACAAATGCATTAACTATCCTAACCTCCGGACTGGAGGAGGGCTCCACCAACCTATTTTTAGCATTATCAGAAGAAGGAATGTTCACAAGTTGAAATGGAGTAATTGTCCCAGAAGAACTTCCTGAACCAGAGGGTGACCCAAGGCCAGACATGGCGGACAAAAGGAAAATGACGAAGCAAAGAAAAGAGAACAGTAAAAAGGGTTAAAAATCAAGTAAGGAAAGGAAAGCTACGAACAACGGATATGCTTCGAACCTCAAAACACGTCAATCAGCAATGGCAGAGTTCCTGATACAGTAAGAGCAAGTGCATAAGAAAGGCGTAAAAAGTCATTTCTCCTTCTTTATATACATATTCAAAATATGAGCCCCCCCAAGCTGAGTCGACATGACGGTTGAAGGTAATGATGGCTTCTCAAGCATCGGCTGCGCAATAAATGACCCATCAAACCGACGTCTTGAAAAGTGGAGAGACAAAACGTGTGACTCTTCAAAAAGCCCATAGCTCTAGTTACGCCCTAAGCCCTAACTAAGGCTCGGGGGGGAGTAGCTGATATACCACAAACCGACACACCAACCATCTTGAGACACGTGTGCTTATGGATTTGATAAAACTTGGTCATCCAGAGCAGGTGAAGCCTTCAAAGCACTCTCATACATTTATCCTCCAGAACTCATGCTCTGAACAATATTTACTCAGAGTATTCCGTATGGTTCAAACCTCGTTATTTCCTTAACGTTTGCCGAGTAGAGAATAAGGAAACAGTTTTCTACAAGGAAACTGCCACACATGGTTATCTCTATTCTGATACAATGTCCAACAAGGTAACTACAATCTCCGATAATCGAATCCCTACTTTTATGGCTCTAAATCCTAATCAACTTAGGAAAGCCACAGTCTATAAATTAAACCCTAAAGGTACGCTTTATTTTCATGCTCATTCTTTGGCTTTTATTACAGTCTTTTCAATTCAGTTTATTGACTTAAGCATCGGAGCGGCTACCGCCGGAGCCAATCCAGTGGCCTTCTGATTCCTTCTTTTTGAGTGTTCTTCAAGTCGTGAAGCCCAGATTTCTTGCGAGCCAAAAAGTGCAGCATCAGATATCTAATTTAGCAGTAGATTGCAACGAATAATAAACTAGTAGGCCTCCTAGTAATTAAACAAGACAATCATGAAAATAAGCACAGAAGAACATTCGATACTCAAAGCATAAATTGAACGATAAATATAAATTAGATCCCACAGTATTATTGATTCCGAGACTTCTGTTTCCTTCGACCAATTATAAAAATTTAGCTACGCATGGCCATGAAAACTTGTAGAAGAAAATTAGAAAAGAAGGGAGAGAGAGAGAGAGAGAGAGAGAGAGAGAGAGAGAGAGAGAGAGAGCAAATCTGATCTCGTCCTCCTTTTACACATTAATTCAGTGTTGGAAGCCTACTAGAACTCCTAAAGATATTGAAAATACTCAAATCTAACTAATTAAGGAAAATATTGAAAATAAAATAAAGTCCTAATATAACTAGTAAAGTGGTATTTCAGTTGAAATTCTCGCATTAGATCTGGAATTTTTAAAAATAAATCGCGTGGACCCGCGCATTAGAATCTCGCGTAGCTAAAAACGCTCACAGCGTAGGTGCTGCGACTTCAAGCCCGATTTTTACCTTGATGCAGCCCGAATCTCTCAAAACTCAAAACATGAAAGTTGTAGACCTATTTCTCTTCTTTCCATAGCATCTTGAATCATCGCAATAGAAGCTCGGATGAGAGAGTTATGCCCAGATTACGAAGCGATATTGAAACTGTCCAAAATTGCCCAATTATCTTCGTTTTGTACTTAGCGCCTCCATTTGCATCCTAAATCAAAATATAAGAATGATGAGTACATTTAGGCACCAAATAAGTAAAAAAGATTAAATATTAAGAGATAAAAGTATGATATTTTGTATTCTCATCAATTCACATCTCCCCATTTGTTCAAATGCATTCTCGCTTTCTCTACCTTTAATTTCAATGTATAATTTGATCAAATGGAATGAATTTAGTACACATAAACAGAAAAAAACTACAAGTAATTATCGGTTGCAAAAGCCTTGATTTTGAGATCTCTTTTCTTTTGGTTATTAGTAGGTTAACTCGTGGCTCTAGTTAGTTTTTTGTCTTTTTTACAATCCATGTGTATCCACTCTTAATTCTGTTTATCCACTCTTATTAGTAGGTCAGCCTATGGTGCTTTTTAATGAATTTTACTTATAAAAAAATATTAAAATTACAAAATTATTAAGTAAAAATTCAAAAACTTCTTAATTTAATCATTAACATTTATGATTCAAGTGCCAAAAGAAATTTACACTACATAAAACATATATGCTTGAAGGATCTCATAGCATGGCTTGCACTGTGCTCTTTTCTCGTTTTGATCAGCTCCAGGTAACATTCTGTTCTTCGTTAGTAGGCTAATACATGGGAAAACTCCGTGATTACATGCAGCTTAGACTCATGAATGCTTCTGAAAATGGCCATGTCTATGTCAGACATGAACTTTTCAATGGGCATTTCCTAGACATGTCTGACCACGGGTGGACCCAAATTATTATTATTATTATTATTATTATTGGTGGGGGCAGGGGGGCGGAGATTGTATTTACATGTGTATCAATTTAACTCATGGAATAAACCTTATTTCTCACATAACAATTTCAAGTTAAATACGTATTGAAACATGAAAAAGTAAATTAATTGACAGATCATATTGTACAGTTGATGTTCTAAAAAAGTTTAGCACCGCGGTTAAAAGCAGATCCAATGTTAATAAATTTCACCACTACAAAAATAATAATACTAGTATAGACATATCGTAATATATTACAATACATATTAAAAGAGATTTTTTTTTTTAATTGGGGGAGGTAAATTGAGACTAAAGTTTGAAATAATGAAATTTGATTCATAATTGTGGATTTTATTAAGGTAAGCTTTAATCTTAAGTTTTTGGAAGTGTTTAATCTTTCATATAAAAAAGCTTGAGAATTTCAGGATACCAAATAACCTTGCTGACACTTCTACAATTAACCTTGCTGACACCAAATAAGCATGCTTTTACAGACATTTCCCAAAACATGACATATGTAGTAAAAATACATCTTAACAGGAGCAATGAAATTGTTACTTTTTATTATAAAAGAACAATATGAGATGAACACTCTCCGTGGTGTACAACCTTCCCTTTTTTAAAAAAAGAAAATTTGATATTGTATAAATGGTCACCACAAGTATAGCATGAAATTGGTACTTTTTATTATAAAACAACAATATAATTGTAAAGACGCATTGTAATTATATAGTATGTCCTAGTATTATATAATATAAAATAATCTTTATGATATCTGTGGAATTTCATCCTCCATATCATGTAATCATTAGCATGGAAATTTAGGAAATTGAACAAAGTTATAGTTGTCTTATGTGTGTGTACATATATTTACTGTGGTGCATCATATGTCCTGTTGGATTCATGTCCCATGTTTTAACTATGGCTTGTGTCCATATTGATGTGCAATGTAGGCTTTTTTATTTTTTATTTTTACCTATACTGAAAATTATCTGAGATAGTAGAATACTAACTATACTTTTTTATCTTCTGATATTTAGTTGCAGAGGATTGTTGGAACTGCACCAGCAAAAAGGATGGTAACATCAGAGAAGTTGATTAATTGCAGCTGCAAATGCAAATTAGCTAACTATATCTGAAAATTCACAATGATGGATCCACTGTACCGTGGCACTGAGAAAACATCATATTCTTGGAAGCCCGTGGTATCATCATCATCGTCATATATATACATACTGATGCTACAATTTTTGGCTCGTCATGGACTTGTCCGTCACTGTGTACCTGAAAAGAACTGATATTAAAAAAGCCACCGGGAAAGGTTCCGGTGGTAACCTCTTCGATGGTTAAATTAGTTTCTTTTTTCTTTTATCAAAGATTGAACCTTTAATAATATTAATTCAGATGATTCTTTAACATACCTCCTTTGTGGTATTTATAGGATGGCGGGGCATTAAATTTGTCTGACAAGCGGTGGATGTCTTTTCACCTTGACTTTCCAATTTGTGGCTACTTTTACACGTGTATCTATGGGAACAGTCCCAAAACCTGGATCTCCTTTTCGCCGGGCTAGAGCTCACCGCCTGTCAAGCTATAGCAGTGTAATCATAAGACTTACGTCATTTCTTTTTCGTCGTTTATCTGTTCAATTGTTCCAAGGTCGGTATACCGAAGTTAACATCGGTAGACCCTAGATTAGGTAGAACATTTTATGACGTATCAGTTACTCCCCCCTGAAGCCTTAGTTCTGCAAATATGTGCAGAACTCTGGTTTAGGGTTTTTTTCGAGGGATGACGTGTACAGCCGTTCAACTCATATTTCGAGGGGTCTCAGGTCTCAGCCGTCATGGCATAATTACCACGCGTATTGTAGCTTTGGTAAGCGGGGTCATTAATAACACCGCCGTTTTTTAATTAATTTTTTTTGAAGTTCGAAACGGACGTTTGTTCTGATTTGTGCGAAATATTAAATGACAAATCGTGTTATAAATAATGTGGATGGTTTATTTTGAACCCGTTTTGCATTTTTCCAATCATCTCAAATAGTTGAGTGACTTCTAATAAGCTAGTGTGATTTCCGGCAACCCGTCAGATTTCATCCACTCTTGACAGTCTTCTTCTTCTTCTTCTCGACTGGTAACTTCGTTTCTCCTTTTTCTTCTTTTTCTTTTTATTCTGTTTTCCCCCCAGTCTGTCTTGCGATAATGTTTGATCCGGACGTAGAGGAGATTCGAAGTGAGTCTGAGGCTGTCGGTGAAGATGGCCCTTCCTCATCTTCCACTACTTCGTCTTCTCCCTCATCTAATGCTTCTATAGAGTCCAGTGATGTGGTTAGTATATCCACTAGAGAGGAGGGAGCGAGTGCCATGACGAAGGGGATATTAAAAGCCATTATGAAAAAATTTAATTTTCCAAAAAATATTACCTGTAGGGTTCCAAAACCTATGGATCGCCCTTTCGATATAAAAAGGGGGGAGATCTGTGCGTATCTTGAGTGGTTCGAGATGGGTGTTCGCTTCCCTTTCCATCCCCTCCTTGTAGAATTTTTTATTTGGTATAACATATGCCCTACCGAACTCAATGTAAACAGCTGGCGGCAGCTTTTAGCCTTCATAGTGTTAGGGCATTTAAATAAGGTCCATGTAGATTTGGACCTTATCCGCAGTTAGATGAAAATGAAACATCTGAGTGCGGAAGAGCTCTATTATACTTGCTTCGATCAGAGGTTTAGACCTCTGACATCGGTACCCTCTTCCAACAAAACGTGGAAGAAATGGTACTTTTTCGTTGGAGGAGGTTGGGAGCGAGAAGATTATGAAGGCAAAATGAGTATTTTTCCTCGGCACTCCGGCCCGAAGGGTGAGTATTTTAAATCTACGATTTCAATTTTTTGCCTAACGTTTAACTATTTTAATTAATGATTTGTTTGATATGTTGTTTTGTAGATAAAAGAAAGTGGAAAAGAGCTGAGTTCACACCTGAAATCGAAGAAAGATATCGGCGCCTTCTAAAACCAATTCTTCGACCACATTACCAAGTTCTTTCACCTCGGAACCTAATGGATGCCGGTCTAACCAAGGAGGAAGCTGCAGCGGTTAAAAAGAGTATTTTATCTGCATGCGCCCCTCCTCCTGTGAAGGTAAAGGATGCGGGTCCTTCTGCTGCCCCTTCTGCCCCTCCGGCGAAAAAGAAGAGAAGGATCATATCTCGGGCCAACAGGGAAGCTGCCCGCCCTGTTGCTTCTATTTCTGAAGAGGTATCCAGACCTGAGGAAGATCGGGATACTGATGTACAGCCGCCCACCGAGACTCTGGGGACTGAGGATGTCCCAGCTCTAACCGAGGTACCTCAGTCGACCGAGACAGGTAGGGGCTAGGCCATTTATGCCCATTCAACAACTGCATGTAGAAGGTACCAACGTGGTTCCGATGCATCCGTTTGAGGCCTCTTCGGGAACTGAGGCAATGAAGTTGGCTCTGAAAGCGGCTTTACCACCGGGGTTTCCTAGGTTAAAACACAAGACGAATTTTGGGTGACCTCATGCTGGGCTATACCAGGGTAAACTTTGTTCATAGACTTTGTTTTTGCTTTTGTTTGTTTATTTGTGGAGTTCTTACATTTTCTTCTTTTGCTTTGTAGGGACTTCGGGCTGCGGGCATTCTGATGGATCGTGACGATCAAGTACAGAAGATCAGTGGCCTTGAAGGGGAATTAAAGATAGCTCGTTCCGAGCTGGCAACAACCCAATCAGAATTGAAGGCCACCAAAGCAGTACTCTCGGCTGCCCAGTTAGATGTGCAAAGTGCTCAGACGTCACTGAAGACTGCCCAGTCCGAGCTCGAAGTATCCTGAGCTAAGTGCAAAACTTCAGAAGCCAAATGTGAAGAACTTAGCAAGGACTTTAATATGGCGAAGTAGGGAACAAAATCTTTGGTCATTCAGAGGTCAAAACTGAACAAGCAGGTCACCGATTTACAAAGTAAGGTTAAGGAAGCAGAGGCATCCGAGGTAAAGACGATAGAGGAAGCCAAAGTGACCACGAAGGAGGCCACTAAAGCAAGCATGATGGATATTTTAAAATCCATGGGGAAGGAGCTCTCGGACTCTAGTTACTTTCTTTGTTTAAAGAGGGTTCAAAAATTGTATCCTGATCTGGATCTCTCCAGACTGGATGAAATAGAAGTAAATGACTCCCGTCCGACTTCCCCAGAAGTTGAAGTGCTTGAAGGCGGGGTACCTTCGTCCTCGGTGCCTCCAAAACAACCGAAGTAGATTTTTTTTTTTTTTTGAAGTATCTATTTGTACTTTGAAAGTAATGGGAAACAATAGTTAATGTTTGAATTTTGTTTGTTTTATTTAAGTTCTGAATGCCTTGGTAGTCCATACCGAAGTAGTGTGTTTCAACAAGTAAAGAATATGACTGTTTCGATTGTTGTTTGGACATAAATCAAAGATCATGAACCAAGATATAACAAATATGTCTCCACTACGACAAGTATTTAATTCTAACTTGGTTTCATTTGAGGTGGACCAGGTCGGTAGGGGTTTTGTGATTTTGAAATCAGGTCTATAGACCCGTACCTTATCTTGGAGCCATACCAACTACACTTGTGCTGGTAGGGGTTTTATGCTTTTGAACCAAGTCTGTAGACCCGTATCTTGACTTGGAGCCATACCTACAACACTTATGCTAGTAAGGGCTTTTATGATTTTTGAAACCAGGTCTGTAGACCAGTATCTTCACTTGGAGCCATACCTACAACACTTATGCTAGTAAGGGCTTTTATGATTTTGAAACCAGGTCTGTAGACCAGTATCTTCACTTGGAGCCATACCTACAGCACTTATGCTAGTAGGGGCTTTTATGATTTTGCATCAGGTCTGTAGACCAGTTTATATTTCGGGAAGAAGCTTTATTGATAGTATTTTCTTAAGTGCTCAATATTCCATGGTCTGGGAATCGGCTTTCCGACCATATCTTCTAACCAATAAGTGGTAGGTCTAATCATTTTCACAACCCTGTAAGGTCCTTCCCAGTTCGGGGATAGCTTTCCCATTGTAGGTTCCTTGGTATTAGGGAATATCCTTCGCAGAACAAAATCACCTAACTGGAACGTCTTGAATTTTACCTTCTGATTAAACCCTTTAGCCATCCTCCAACGACATTCTTCCATTCTGATTGCAGCTTGTTCTCTTTTTCCTTCTAGTAAGTCAAGGTTTTCGGTTAATTGAAGATGATTAGCTTCCTGATTGAAGGCTTCTGACCTCAATGTGGGCATGCCGAATTTCTACAGGAATGACCGCCTCGGAACTGTATGTAAGTGAAAAGGGCGTTTCCTGGGTGGCAATGCTCTTTGTTGTTCGGTAGGCCCAAAGTACACCGAGGAGCTCTTCTATCCATTTTTCCTTTTGCTTCTTCTAACCTCTTTTTGATGGCATTTAATATCGTTCGATTAGTCACCTTGACCTGCCCATTGGCCTGTGGATGTCCTGGGGAGGAGAAATGGTGACTAATCTGCAGATCCTCACAAAATTTTTTGAATACTTTTCCCTGTAAACTGGGTGCCGTTGTCTGAAAATTCTTGGTATTCCAAACCTGCAAATGATATTTTTCCATGTAAAATTCTTTACATCCATCTTTGTAATGTGGGTCAATGGTTCTGCTTCCGCCCATTTGGAAAAATAATCAATTGCGATCAGCAAATAGTTCCTGTTTTGAGGGGCTTTCGGCAAAGGTCCTACGATATCCATTCCCCATTGGGCAAAAGGCCAAGGACTCGTAATGGGAGTAAGCTCCTGTTGTGGTAGATGCTGATATGAAGCAAAACGCTGACATTTGTCACACTTTTTCATATATTCTCTGGCTTGATTTAGCATCCCAGGCTAGTAATAACCATGGGTTAAAGCTCGATGTGAGATGGTCCTGCCGCCATTATGATTACCACATATCCCTTCATGGATTTTCGGCTAGCACATACTCGGATTCTTCTGGAGAAAGGCACCTTAGTAGGGGTTGGGTGTAATATCGACGGTAGAGTTGCTCATTTATAATTAGGTATCGAGCTGATCTGATTCGTAGCTTTCAAGCTTGATTCCTGTCATCAGGGAGTTGCCCTCCTTTTAAGTATCTGAAGATTGGAGCCCTTCCAATCCTGACAAGATTCCGAAATATAAATGACTAGAAACCTCGTCAATACTGAGGTGATCTCGGGAGGATATCGATACTTCTGAATTCTCAATGGTACCGAGGTGAGAGGCCATATTTGCTAAGGCGTCCGCTCGGGTGTTTTGCCTTCTCTCTATTTTGTGAATGCTGAATTTGATAAATGATTTTTTGAGAGAGCCGATTAATTCAGAATATTTGATCATTCTTTCGTCTTTTGCTGTGAATTCACCCAAAGCCTGGCCCACCACTAACTGTGAATCAGAGTAGGCTTCAAGGTCACTAACCTCATATTCTAGGGCTAGTTTTATGCCAAGAATTAATGCTTCATACTCGGCTTCGTTATTAGAGGCTTTGAAGCTTAAGGTAATCGCTTTCTCTGAGGTAATACCATCTGGAGATCGAAGGACAATACCAACTCCAGAACCTTTATCAGTTGAAGACCCATCCACATAGAGTTGCCACGCTGCCATAGGTGGGTTGGTGTTAAGTTTTTCTTGTAGAGCTGGGGTGAACTCGGCAATAAAATCTACCAAAGCCTGAGCTTTAATGGCAGTCCGAGGTATGTATGCTATGTCGAATTCTCCCAGTTCTATCACCCATTTTACCAGACGACCCGAGGTGTCCGGTTTGTGTAATATGGCTTTTAAAGGGTATGGAGTTGGGATTATGATTGAATGAGCTTGAAAATAAGGCCTAAGTTTTCTAGCAGATATAATTAGCGCAAAGGCCAACTTCTCCACCTTGGGATACCTTTTTTCTGATCCAATAAGTGCTTTACTCACATAAAAGATAGGCTTTTGGATTCCCTGGTCTTCTCGGATGAGTGCAGAACTTACAGCATTCTTTGATATTGCCAGATATAAGAAAAGCTTTTCTCCTTTTCTGGGTTTGGATAACAATTCTAGCGACGCCATATACTACTTAAGTTCTGTGAAAGCTTTGTCGCATTCCGAGGTCCATTCCAAGACCTTATTCCCCCTCAAAGCTTTGAAGAACGGAAGACAGCGATCCGTGGATCGAGAAATGAAGCGATTTAAAGCTGCAATCCTGCCATTTAAAGTCTGTATATCTTTTCGGGACTTTGGTGGCTCTAGTTCCTTTAAAGCTTGAATTTGGGAAGGATCGGCCTCGATACCTCTGTGCGAGATAAGAAAGCCGAGAAATTTTCCATGGCTCACCCCAAATGTACATTTTGATGGGTTCAACTTCATCATGTGTTTTTCTAAGATATTGAAAGTTTTTTCCAAATGCCCAACGTGTTCCTCCTTTTGTAGACTTTTGACCAACATATCATCAATGTAAACCTCCATCGTGTCTCCAATCAGCGGTTCAAACATTTTATTGACCAAGTGTTGATACGTGGCTCCGGCATTCTTCAATCTGAAAGGCATCACTTTATAACAATATAAACCTCGCTCGGATATGAATGATGTTTTTTCTTGGTTTGGAGGATACATTTGAATCTGGTTATAACTGGAGTATGCATCCATAAAGCTCATTAATTGGTAACCGGCAGTTGCATCTACTAATTGATCAATTCTCGGGATAGGGAAGCTATCCTTTGGGCAGGCTTTGTTGAGATCGTTATAATCGACACAGACTCGCCATTTACCATTCTTCTTTTTAACAAGGACGGTGTTGGCGAGCCATTCTGGGTAAAAGACCTCCTTGATCAAATTGGCGGCGAGAAGCCGCTGAATTTCATTGTTAATTATCCGGTGTCTCTCTAGGGCGAATGTCCGTCTTTTTTGTCGTACGGGGTGGCAGCTTGGATCTGTTGTTAGCTTATGACAGATACAGGATGGATCAATACCTTCCATGTCTTTAGTTTCCCAAGCAAATATTGATAAGTGGGCTTTCAGAAATTGGATCATCACGTCCTGCTCTGATGGAGATAAATCTGCACCGATCTGCAAATAATGCTCTTCTTCATCAGAACCCACTGATATTTTCAATGGCTCTTGGATTGGAACGGCCATGTTTTCTATACCTCGGGGACTCAGAGGTTCATCGATTTTGGAAAGGCATTCCAGATCAATATTTTGGTGAGCAATATCGGGAACGAGGGGCCTCCGAGGTATCTGTAATTGCTATTGCTGGGTTTGACCTTTTAAGACGACGATGTGGCACTTCCGAGATGATAACTGAGAGCCTTAGGTAGTGCAAACACTATCGTTATGTACATATTTGAGGCATTGATGAAGGGTGGAGGCGACTGCCCCCAGTTGATGGAGCCATGGTCTTCCCATGATTATATTGTATGGAGATCGGGAGTCCACTACCACATATTCTGATATCAGAGTTTTTTGTGCCTCATTGACTCCTATGGTAGTTGGGAAGTCAATACTACCCATGGGAGAGCTTAGGTGTCCATCAAAACCAGCCATCATTGCCGTGGTGCCTTTGAGGTCAGACACGTTGAGCTTCATCTTTTGGAAAGGCTCATAAAATAAAATATTAACTGAGCTGCCTGTATCCACTAATACTCTAGAAATGTCAAAATTTGCAACTCGGAGAGTGATGACAAGCGCATCAGTATGTGGACAGTGTACGCCAGCCAGGTCCAGCTCGGAGAACTGGATTTGTGGTGAGGGTTTCAACTGCTTTTCAAGAGTCATGACTTGAATTGGGATTGGTGCTACCTTAGCTTCTCGAGCATAGCGTTTCCTTGCCCGATTTGATATTCCGGAGATGGAATTGGTAGCATGGAGGACGAGGATAATATGATTATTCGGTTGGGGTGGTTGGCTTTGACTTGTCCTAGGAGTGGACCCCTGATCTTGTCGTTGTGGCTGAGGCCTAGGGTCCTGCCGAGGTTGTTGGGGTTTCTAAGTTTGAGTATTTTGTCCACCCTCTCGTTGAACGAACTCTTTCAGCCGACCCCTCCGAATTAATTGATCAATTTCTTGTTGAAGATGTCGGCAAAATTCTGTAGTATGTCTGTGATCTCGGTGGAACTCACAGTACTTACTACGATCTCGGGTGTCCGGATCACTATATAATGGTTCTGGACGCTTGAAATTTTCATGTGCCCGGACCTGGTGATATATCTGAGAAATAGAAGCAGTCAAGGGAGGTTGTGGCACATTCAGAGGTGCATATGATTTGAATCGTCTCGAGGTGGGCTGGTTTTGACCTCGAGATGTTGTTCTTGTATCGGGACTCCTTGGTCTTTTATTGGTATTGCCACCACTCTGTGTTTGAGATTTACCCTCCATTTGTGCTTGTTCCTTGGCAAGACGAAGGGATGTCCTGGTGTCTTCCAGGTTAATATGCTTTCTCGCCCTTTCCATAAGTGATGCCATGTCTACTGGGGGTTCTTTGTCAAGGATTCGTGAAAACGCCCTGGCCAAAGTCCCGCATGTAAGGCGGCCACCAAAAAGGCTGCACCGCAGTCAGTAATCTCAGTCAGCTCGGAATTAAATCGAGCAATATAATCCCTGAGCGATTCTCCTTTCGTTGCTTGATGGATAAGAGAAATTCTGGCCCCTTTCTGAGTCTCTGGCTAGTTAAAAAGCGGTCGAGGAAACGCCTACTGAGCTCATAGAAATTGGGGACTGAGTTGGGAGGGAGGTTGTGGAACCATCATAAGGCTGCTCCCTTTAGACTTGTGACAAATGTACGGCACAAAAATGCGTCGGTAGCGCCATGAAGGGCCATTGTATGTTGATAATTGGAGATATGATCGCCAGAATCATCTAACCCCTCATAAGGTGTGAATTTCGGAACAATGAACTTTCGAGGGCGCTCTTCGGCTAAAATAGCGGCTGTAAAGGGGGTAGTGAACCTACCAAGAAGCTTTGCTATTTCATCCTGCCGAGGAGGTCGATTATCGTTGCGAGCATGAGCGGCTTGTCTCATGGAATCCGCAACTTTTTCTGATCTCATTGGTACTCTGGATGGGATTGAATGTTGAAACCCGGGCATACCGACCTCAAATCCAGTGGGTTGAGGATTATTCTGACTGGGAATAGCATGTTCTGATTGTCTCTGCAGTGAAGCCGGTGCCGGCCGTAATGGTGGGCTTGATTGCACTGGATTAGCTCCTGAGTTTGCAGGGCTAACAGCCCTACCCCTGATGAAAGGAACGGTAGTAGGATGAATGTTTGGCATTCCTCTTAGAATATCAGTTTGAACAGGAACCGCGTCCGGTGAATAAAACGGACGAGCACTGGGACCACCTTCTTCGAGTCTCCTTCCTCCTGAGTTATGCCGAATGAGATTTCCAAGTTTAGGAATACCTGGAGGAGGAAGAACCGACGGGTTTTGTGTTAAAGAAGCCAAGACTTGGGATATGGCCAAGAGTTGCACCTGAGTTTGATCAGATTGTCTCTACATCTGATCTCGAATTTGATCGAGTTGTTGTTGTATAGGATCGGAAGTTGCAACTTTCTCCTCCGAAGCTAAAGGTTGATTGGATATGGGTGTTGAACGATGGTTAGAAGCCATGACTACCCAAAAACGAAGATGAGGATATAAAGAAAGATGATGGAAGAAATTCCCATAGACGGCGCCAAGCTGATGCTACAATTTTTGGCTCGTCATGGACTTGTCCGTCGCTGTGTACCTGAAAAGAACTGATATTAAAAAAGCCACCGGGAAAGGTTCCGGTGGTAACCTCTCCGATGGTTAAATTAGTTTCTTTTTTCTTTTATCAAAGATTGAACCTTTAATAATATTAATTCAGATTATTCTTTAACATACCTCTTTTGTGGTATTTATAGGATGGCGGGGCATTAAATTTGTCTGACAAGCGGTGGATGTCTTTTCACCTTGACTTTCTAATTTGTGGCTACTTTTACACCTGTATCTATGGGAACGGTCCCAAAACCTGGATCTCCTTTTCGCCGGGCTAAGGCTCACCGCCTGTCAGGCCATAGCAGTGTAATCATAAGACTTACGTCATTTCTTTTTTGTCGTTTATCTGTTCAATTGTTCCGAGGTCGGTATACCGAAGTTAACATCGGTAGACCCTAGATTAGGTAGAACATTTTATGACGTATCACATACATATATATCCTGGGATATATGTGTTTGCTGCTATTTGATTTTGAATTATTGTAATTCTAAGATGTTATCAATTTTGGGAATAAAAAAATCAAGGGCCTCTTTCTTATATATAAATGATTTTTTGATCTCATGCCATGTTCACATGGAGACTTGTATATTTACTGTTGCTTTTGGTTGAATAATATTTCCATTGTTGTCCTGTGCCCATGGGATGGAAGAACCTGTTGACTAGATAAATCATTTTGATGATAATCTCAACACAAATAATATTTCACATTTGTGAAAATAAAATCTCTATTTAAAAGACAATCAAAATTCTGACTCCATGTGTCAGGAAAGAATCCCTATATTGTACCAATTTTTTTTTTATAAAAAATAGAAAAACTCAGAAATTTAGAAGAAAAGGAAAACACTTTGAGACCAAAAATATCTTATAGGTGAGTTCATTTTTTTATTTTACATTATTCATGAATTAATCCCATCTATGTTTAGTTTGATTTTTATTCATACATTTGTACATCTATAATTAGAATTATTATTAAAATTATATTGACACGTATGCATATCAATTACAAGGATGATGGCTCGTTACACGAGTCTTTCCCTTCTACATTAATAATTTTGCTTAGGAAAAAGTGAACCTGATGCATTACTAATTAAGAGCATTCACATTGTTGAACAATTATTTAGTGGTCTCTTGAGACTATGATTTTAATAATTAAATTAAGAGTTATGTTTGTAAGAGTGTATTATAAATACACATGTGATTGTTAGAATCATAAAGACCGGTCTATTCAATAATCGTGGCCAGTTATTTGGCTAGTTACAAAGGACAAAAAAATCAAAATTGAGTGTTTTAACTGTCAACTGGAAACCCAATGTGATTGAGCAGCCATTGAGAATTAAAAAAATAAAATGCACTAAGATATAAAATAAAAATTGTCTTTAAGATATTACAAAATTATTTTCTGAGATATATTAAAAAAAAAAGGACTATTCAATCCCATTCCTGCAAAGTGATACAATATTTAATGAAGAAGAAATGAATGATTTATATAGCTTCAAAAATATAGCTATTAAAAAATATTAGTAATTAACCGTGGGAAAAACACTACTAAAATAGCCATTGCAGAAACATTAGAAAATTATTGATAAAATCGGCTATGAGAAAATACTAAGTAAAATAGTGATTGAGAAGGCTAGATGACATCATATATAATATTTGATGCTGCACTTTTTAGTCGGTAGAGGTTCTGATCTCCGTCGTCTATGGAACACTCAAGGAAAAGGGTCAGAGGGCCACCGGATTGGCTCCGACGTTAGCCGCTCCGATTATAAGTCAATAAGCTGAATTAAAAGACTGTAATTGAATGAGCATGAAAATAAAAAGCGCACCTTAGGGCTTTATTTATAGGTTGTGGATCTCCTGAGTTGATTAGGATTTGGAGTCATGAAAATAGGGATTTGATCACCAGAGAAAAGTAGTTACCATGTTGAACACTGCGCTTTGTGAATTACAGTTTCCTTATCATTAGCTCGATAGGGTGTTTAAGGCGGTGGTAAGCTCGGAACCCTCTTGTGAGAGTTCGTAATGCCTTCTGAGCACGAAGTGAGTCTGAGGGTTGCATAGGCTTCCGATCTGCAAGCTCTGAAGGCCATATATCAATCCTGCTCTAGAAGGATGAGCTTTGGCTGTTCTGTAGGCACATGTGTCATGTGGGGATTGGTTTGTCACTTTATGGTATATTAGCTACTCCCCCCGAGCCTTAGTTAGTAATATGCATAACTAGGGCTGAGGTTTCCTCAAAGCCAAGTGTTTTGTCTTTCCGTTTCCCGAGATGACCGTTTGATGTGACATTCACTATGCAGCCCGTTGTTTGGGCTTTTGAGGTCATCATTGCCTCCAACCCCCATGACGGTTCAGCTGATTGGGCTCCCATTTCTGCGAACCTATATAAAGGGGGAAAGGGGCATGCGTACGTCCTTTTTCCCTCATCATTTCTTATTGCTTTCGAGAGAGACACTGTTGCCGTTGAATCAGAGCAACTAAAGAATTCTTGAAGAGATCCTCGTCGTTCGAAGCCTCTATCTCTGGTTATCTTCAAGTTTAGCCTGTTTCCCTTCTGTTTGTTTTTCTATTTATTTCCTTTGGTCCTTCTTATTTTCTGTCATCCATTTTTCCTTTAGTTTACAATGGCGGTTTCCACTGCATCTTCTAGTGTCGGTAATGGCACAGGAAGCTCCTTGGAGTCGATTGTGCCGCGTCTCAAGTTAGTAGTTCCATCGAAAGTAGGGTAGTAATGTCCCCCTCTAGTTCTGGGGTTAAGATTGTAAACACATTTGTAGGGCCTAAGAACAAGATAGGGGAGGCCTCTCGCAGGCCTTCCCATAGAGAGGAGGGACAGAGTGCCGTAACCCCAGCCATGTTGGACGACCTGAGGGCCTCTTTCAATTTCCCTAAGAATGTAACCTGTAAGGCCCCTGGTTCCTTATATCGTCCCTCTGATGTCCGAGAGGGTGAGATTTACGTCTATCTCACCTGGTTAGAGAAGGGGCTAATACTCCCTCTTCCCGATCTAGTTAGGTAGTTTTTTACTTGGTTCAATATCTGCCTTGCCGACCTTAATCTCAATAATTAGAGACACCTGTTAGCGTTCATAGTGCTAGGACATCAGAACGGGGTCGAGGTGACTCTTGACTTAATCCGTTGTAATATGGATCTCAAATATATGAGGTTAGAAGGCCTCTTCTACATGTCATTTGTCAAGGGGTTCAGTCCCCTCTCCTCGGTACCAACTTTCAACAAAACTTAGAAGAAGTGGTACTTCTTCGTTGGAGGAGGATGGGAGCTAGAGGACTTCCAGGATCAGATTTTGACATTCCCTCAGAGTATTAGGATTAAGGGTGAGACCCCCTTCTTTTGTAACAATTCTACTTCTGTTTATGCTTTCACTTCTGAACTGCTTATCTAACCACTGTGTTTATGTCTTTTGTGCAGACAAAAGTGTTTGAAAGAGGTCAGTCTTTACAGTTGACCTTCAAGACAAATACCGTAAACTCCTCCAGACTAGTAACCGAGATCACAGAGCCATCATCACGCTAGAAAATCTGATGGCAGCAGAGCAGAGAACTTGAAGAAGTCTTTGCTCACGAAATGGGCCCCGAAGAAAAAGGCGGGGCATACCTCTTCCCCTACTGATCTTCCTTAGGCGAAAAGAATGAGGCTCTGTTCTGACCCCTCTGCCCTTGCTCCTGCTAAAAAGGGCATAGTCATCGCCGAGCCTGCCCCTACACCAGCACCTACTCTTGCTCCTAAAGTCCCAAAACAGGGGAAGGGGATCGTAGCTATAGATCCTGTCCTGATGTCAGATGGGTACTTGTTTGCCAAGCAGGCATTTGATGAATTCTGGATGGCTGGCCCCCAGAGGTACAAGGGGCAGAAGGCGAAGCAGACTATCATAGAGTTGATGGGCATTCAACTGAAGGTAACTCCCGAACTCCTTTCCTTCTACTTTTTGTGTTTTATTCGCCTTTTTTATTCTAACCTGTCTGTTTCTTGTCTTGCAGACCATGCATGGCTTGGCCACTCTCATGGACTCCACGATTGATTCGAGGGTGGTAGAAGACCTCCAAGATGAGCTTGATGAGGCCAGGCTCCAATTAGGGATAGCCCAGTCCAATGCTTCTCCTGCGGAGGAGAAGTTGAAGGAGGCAGCCAACTCCCTCTCCATCATGGAGTTTGAGAGGGATTCCCTTGCTCGACAATTGGAGGAGCTGAAGAAAAAGAATGATGATCTCCAGGCCGCCACAGCCCAAAAGATCAAGGAGGCCATCAAATCTGCCAAGGCTTAGATTGAAGCAAAGATGATGGCCGAGGTTGAAGCGATGGGTGAAGATTTGATCTAGCACAGGTATGATACTTGCATATCCAAGCTCTTCGTGAAGTACCCCGACCTCGACTTGTCCGGGCTTGAAGATGTTGAAGTCATTACAGTCGAGGCCGAGGTTCTGAAGGATGGTGGTGAAGGAGTGCCTGCCCCAGCCGATCCTCCAACAGAAGCTTAGGATTTTTATTTGTAACTCTTTTTTTTTTTAAACTAATGTACTCTTTGTAATATCTATTAATGAAAACCATCTTTCTTCAGAGCTTGAGTATATTTTCATTCTTCCGAATAACAATACTTTGTAAATTTTGTGAACTGTTGTGGATGCCAAATGGACTTCAATACTGTACAAACCCATAACTGCTCTGAAGTATATGTTTGGGTTCCAGCCCTTTAAGCTTTAATTTCATAAAGACAGAATGTTCAACAGTTGAATATACTTCAGGTCTCCCCTTAAATCTTTCAACTGAGCACGAGCTGAGTGATGTCTTCCGAACAAAAACTTGTAATTAATCAATGACAGTGATTGAACAGATCTCTTTTAATTAGAACTTCAGTTGCCAGGACTGATAATAACTGAACAGGTAGACGTGATGATAATTGGACCAGAACTAGGACTTTAACATAATCAGAGATTATCCACCAGAATTAGGAATGAATAATTAGATAGGAAGACTTGTAATGATAACTGGTCAAATCTCCCATGATTAAAGCTTTTATCACCAAGACAACCGAACAGGAAGACTTGCAATGATTAAACTAGAATTGGTATTGATTGAGCAAAAACACTTGTTATTGCATAGTAGAGTAATTAAACAAGCCTTCTATCTTTGGCTTTGGAGATAACCGAATAACTGAACCGAAACTGGTAATTCCTTGAGCAAGGTTAATTTGAACCCAAGAGCCGATACTGATTAATCTCCCGTGTAAGATATTTTAAGCCCTCATTACTTGTGTTGGGCGGAAGAATCCTCTTCAGAGGTCGCTGATTCGTAATTCTTGAGATAGTTTCCAAGGGTTGTGGTGGTCAATATGCTGAGATGGATCAGACATTAAGATATTCGCATAGGCTGCAAGGTCTTTAGGGATCTGCACATTGAGATGGACCAGACCTATAACTCTTGCACAGGCTGCAAGGTTTTTAGGGGTCTGTACATTGAGATGGACCAAACCTATACAACTTGCACATGTTGCAAGGTTTTTAGGGGTCTGTACATTGAGATGGGCCAAACCTGTAACTCTTGCACAGGCTACAAGGTTTTTAGGGGTCTGTACATTGAGATGGACCAGACCTATAACTCTTGCACAGGCTGTAAGGTTTTTAGGGGTCTGTACATTGAGATGGACCATACCTATAACTCTTGTACAGGCTGCAAGGTTTTTAGGGGTCTTGTACACTAAGATGGACTAGACTTATAACTCTTGCACATGCTGCAAGGTTTTTAGGGGTCTGTACATTGAGATGGACCAGACCTATAACTCTTGCACAGGCTGCAAGGTTTTTAGGAGTCTTGTACATTAAGATGGACCAAACCTATAAATCTTACACAGGCTGCAAGGTTTTTAGGGATCTGTACATTGAGATGAGAACACTTTTTGGAAGAATTTAAGAAAGAAAAAATCTTTATTGATAGTATTTTCGTAATTGTTCTACATTCCATAGTCTAGGAATGGGTTTCCCAGCTAAGTTTTCTAACTAGAATGTGGTTGGTCTGACAATCTTTGTTACCTTGTAAGGGCCTTCCTAGTTGGGTGACAGCTTTCCCATAGTGGGATCCTTGGTGTTTGGGAATACTCTTCTTAGGACAAGATCCCCAACCTGGAAGCTAAGGGCCTTTAGCCTTAGTTTGGAGCTATTTGTCATCCTGTGTTGATATGATTCCATCCTGATTCTGGCTTGGTCTCGCTTTTCTTCAAGTAGTTCCAAGTTTTCTGCAAGCTGCTGATCATTGGCCCCTTGTCAAAAGCTTCTGTCCTCAAGGTAAGCATACTGATCTCAACAGGAATCACTACTTCCGAGTCATAGGCAAGTGAAAATGGAGTTTCAGAAGTCGGTATTCTTTTTGTAGTTCTGTAAGCCTAGAGAACACCAGGAAGTTCTTCAATATATCTCCCATTGGCTTCTTCCAACCTTTTCTTAAGGGCATCAAGAATTGTTCGATTGGTGACTTCCGCTTGCCCATTGGCTTGGGGGTGCCCTGGTGAGGCGAAATGATGACTGATGTGCAAGTTTTGACAGAATTGTTTGAAAATTTTCTCGGCAAACTATGTGCCATTGTTTGTGATGATAACACGCGGTATGCTAAACCTGCAGACTATGTTCTTCTAAATAAAACTTTTGATTTCTTTCTCTATGATGTAAGTTAGGGGCTCGGCCTCTGCCCACTTAGAGAAATAGTCAATGGCGACCAAGAGATATCTCATGTTCGGTGTTGCCTTTGGTAGTGGCCTTACAATGGCCATCCCCCACTAAACGAAGGGCCATGGGCTGGCGATAAGAATGAGCTCATGGTGGGGCTGGTGTTGGTATGGAGCGAATCATTGACATTTGTCACACTTTAGACTTACTCTTTGGCGTGCTTCATCATACTGGGCCAACAATAGCCTTGTGTTAAAGCTCGGTGGGCTATGGTCCTGCCCCATTATGGTTGCCGCTGATTTCCTCGTGTATTTCAACTAGAATATATTGAGATTCTTGTAGGGTCAGGCACCGCAGCAAGGGTTGAGAGTAAGATCTGCTGATAGAGCTTCCCGTTTGAGACCAGGTACCGAGCTACCCTGATTCGAATTCTTCGAGCCATGTTTTTATCTTCTGAGAGCAGCCACCTTTCTATGTACTAGAGGATGGGTGTCATCCAATTTTGGGTCTGTTCAGTAACCTGGTATGTCTAAACTTCTTCTATGCTCAGCCTTGGCTTATGAGAGATCTTCAGTATGGATTCTCCTTCTGCCTTGAGGTGAGAGGCCATGTTTGCCAAGGCGTCGGACCCTAGAGTTCTGACCCCTTTCAATTTTTTGGATAGTGAATTCATTGAGTGAGCGCTTTAGTAATCCTATCAGTTTTGAATATCGGAGCATTCTGTCATCTTTGATGAAAAATTCTACCAGAACCTGGCTTACCACCGATTGGGAGTCAGAGAAAACTTTCGAGGTTCTGGGTTTCGTATTCTATAGATAGTTTCACCCCAAGGATGAGGGTTTCATACTCGGCTTCATTGTTAGAAGCTCTGAACCCCAAGCTAACTGCCTTTTCAGCTATAAGTCCTTCAAGGGATCGTAACACTAAGCCGACGCCAAAGCCTTGATTTGTGGACGATCCATTAGTGTAGAGCTACTATATAGCAGAATTCTTACTAAGCTGTGCCTTATTGTGTAGTGTTGGGGTGAACTCAACAACAAAATCTGCCAACGCTTGCCCTTTAATGGAGGTTCATGGAACGCAGGATATGTCAAATTCTCCTAATTCCACAGACCATTTGACCAATCGTCCTGAGACTTCAGGCTTTCGTAGTACTAACTTTAGTGGATAGGCAGTTGGGATTTCAATGGGATGAGCCTGAAAGTAAGGTTCGAAGCTTCTATATAGAGATTATTAGGGCAAAGGCCAGCTTTTCAATCTCTGGATACCTTTTCTCTACATCTAGCAGTGCCTTGCTTACATAAAATATGGGCTTCTGAACTCCCCTGTCCTGTCTGACCAGTAAAGAACTGACTGCATTTTCAGAGACTATAAGATAGAGAAGCAGTTTCTCCTCTAGGATTGGCTTTAATAAGAGTTCAGGGAAAGCCAGGTACTTCTTTAGTTCTTTCTTCAGACCACTACAATGCTCTGTTTTCCTTTAAGGCTTTGAAGAACGGTAGGTAGCGGTTAGTAGATTCGGAGATGAATCGATTCAGAGCCGCAACTCTTCCGTTCAAAGCCTGGATGTCTTTCTTTGTCCTCGGTGATTCCAACTCAACCAAAGCTTTGATCTGAGTAGGGTCTGCTTCAATACCCCTCTAGGAACCAAGGTAACCCAAGATCTTTCCCTTGGTTACACCGAAGGTTCACTTTAAGGGGTTTAATTTCATCTTGTGATGTTTTAGGATATTGAACGTCTGGCTTAAGTGCTGGATGTGGCTGCTCTTTTATAGGCTTTTGACCAGCATGTCATCTATGTAAACCTCCATTGTACTGCCAATTAGAGGACTGAACATCTTGTTGACCAAACGTTGATATGTTGCCCCTAGCATTTTTCAGACCGAATGACCTCAGTCTAGTAATAGAGACCTCGTTCGGTTATGAAAGCTATTTTTTCTTGGTCTGGAGGATACATCTGGATCTGGTTGTATCCAAAGTAGGCGTCCATAAAGCTCATGAGTTCGTGTCCGGCCATAAGCATCGACTAGTTGGTCTATCTTTGGGAGTGGAAAGCTGTTTTTAGGGTAGGCTTTGTTGAGATCTGTATAATCGACACATACCCTCCACTTGCAATTTCTCTTTTTGACCAGAACAGTATTGGCAAGCCATTCTGTATAGAATACCTTTCTTATCATCTTGGCATCTAACAACCTCTGTACTTCTTCATTAATGACCTGGTGCTGCTTTGGGGCGAGCGTCCTCATTTTCTGTCTTACTGGAGGGTGGTCAGGATCTGTCATCAACTTATGGGTGATGAGGTCTGGATCTATCCCTTCCATATCCTTAGTTTCCCTCACAAGCAAGGAAAGGCTGTGCTTTAGGAATTTCACCATCTCTTCTTGCTTGGATGGTGTCAGGTCTGGACCTATTTGCAAGTACCCTCTTTGGTCTTCAGAGCTTACTAGCACCTTGATAGGATCTCCCACTGGGTTTGGCCCTACTGTTCCTTCTTCTAGTACTTAGAAGCTCATCAATTCTGGATGGGCAGTCTTCCGTCTCATGATAGGGGGTAAGGTCTAGGCCCTACCTTCGTGAGACTGCAGTAATTGCAATTTGGGGGCCTTTTCTTTGAGTGCAAGAGCGTGACATTCTCGGGCAGTTGGATGGCACCCTCTGATAGAGTGGACCGCATTTTTGTGCATATACTTCAAGGCATTAGTGGAGGGTTAAGGTGACCACACCCATTTGATGGAGCCAAGGCCTTCCGATTATAACATTGTAGGGAGATTTGGAATTCAACACCATATATTCTGAGATTGTGGTCTTCTGTCCATCTCCATTTCCTATTGTAGTGGGAAGGTCAATCCTCCCTAGTAGGGGTACTGAGGTTCCTGTCAAATCCTGCCATTATTGCGGTAGTGGGCTTGACGTCATTGGAGTTGAGCTTCATCTGTTTGAGGGGGGGCTCAGAAAATAGTACGTTAGCAGAGCTCCCTCTGTCCACCAAGACTCTTCGGATCTCAAAATTAGTAATTTTGAGAGAAATAACTAGGGCATCACTGTGAGGGCAGTGTACCCCTGCCAGATCTTAATTTGTGAACTGGATCTCAGGCACTGGTTTCAGACTTTTCTCAACAGTTGAGATCTGGAGGATGCTAGGAGTAGTTCTGGCCTCCCGAGCATAACGTTTCCTTGCTCGGTGGGATGTTCCTGTAGCCGGGGTGTTTGCATAGGAGGAAAAAGATGACCTGATTGTTTTGTTATTGGGGCTCATTTCGTCCATCCCTTCACTCTGGACTCAGTTCTTGCCTCCTATGCTGGGGCCTGTTATTACGGGGGTTCTGCCTTTCGTCCTGTTGGACAAACTCCCACAGTTGTCCTCTCTTAATGAGCTGCTCGATTTCTTGTTTAAAGGCCCTGCATTTGTCAGTTGTATGCCCATGGTCTTTGTAAAAATTGCAATACTTATTCTTGTCCCTATTACTGGTATTGCCTTTTAGCAGTTCTGGCCACTTTAGGTTTTCACGTCCTTGGACCTACCGAAGTATATGAGCTAAAGAGGCGTTTAGAGGAGTGTAGGTGGTGAACCCCTCTAGGCCAGTGTTGTTTAGATTTCTGGACGTCGTTCTTTTGTCTGGGCTTCTGTCCCTCTTCTTGGTGGCATTGGAGTCTTTCTTCTGATCATCCTTTTAGGATTGTTCTTTAATCTTTTGGGAGGTACTCTTTGCTTCCTCCAAGTTTATATACTTCCTTGGCTTGCCCCAAACCTGGCGTAGGAGCATAATAGGGAAATTAAAAGTCTATCTAGTTAGTATTTATTTTTTGGTATTAGTATTTGTAGATCTTTTTGACTTCTATGTCTTATTAATGTGTGTTGACTGTTTTGGAAGTGTAACTTGCTTTGGAAAGACTTAAAGTACTAAGTGTAAAGGGGGTAAATGAAGAGTCATCTATTGTAATTTTTATAAATATCTATTGGAATGAAATTAGAGGTAGTTTTGGTGATTATAAAATATTTCTCTACAAGTTTTGTTCTTGCTTGGAGTCAGCGAGTC